>JAJOOH010001388.1:0-23446 GCA_029582605.1 Solanum gracilifrons | reverse complement strand
GTTTTTCTTTGTTTTCATAAATTATATCTACTAATAACAATCCTTAGTATTTTGTTAGTTCTTTTTTTTTTTAAAATAAAAATAAATTAAGTAACTTTAACTTCATTTTGTAAAAAATCATAAAAAGGTTCAACTCAAAAAATAAGTATTCAAACATTTTATTTTATTTTTGACTTATGATTTATTTTTCTGATTTTTTACAAAATGAAGTTAAAGTTACTTAATTTATTATTTAAAAAAAAAAAAAGAACTAACAAAATACTAAGGATTGTTATTAGTAAATATAATTTATGGAAACAAAGAAAAACGTGTAATAGATAAATGCTTGATAAAATGAATACTAAAACTAATGAATACTAACGGATATGACAATTTCATCTATTTATTTATTTTCTAAACAAGTCATGAATCAAAACTAAAACATCATATTTTGAGTTGATTCTTGTTATGATTTTTTAAAAGAATGAAGTTAAAGCTACTTAATTTTAAAAAAAGGAAATATAAGAAATGTAATTATGCAAATAAGGAAATACTTATAGCCGGTGAATAATAACATGTATGACAATTTCATTTGTTTATTTATTTTCTAAAAATGGCATACATCCAAAGTAAAATATCATATTGAGTTTATCATTTTTATAATTTTAAAAAATGAAGTTAAATTTCATTTGTCTATTTGTTTTCTAAACAAAGTTATAAATCAAAAGTAAAATATTATTTTTTGAATATTTAAATTTTGAGTTGATCCTTTTTATGATTTAAAAAAAAATAATAATAATGAAGTTAGAGTTACTTAAATTTAAAAATAAAAATAATAAATATTAAGAAGTTATATTTTATATCATGATAATAAATTTATGACTTAAATTTATTCGTTATTATCTCTAATTCTCGGCTAACCTTTTGGTATTTAAATATTAAGTTTTTCTTTACATATTATCAGTATTAGAGTCGTATATGTTTACGAACCATTTTTTTTATTGTATTCTCTCTCTGGTTCTCGCTCAACTTGCATTTTTCGATGGGCATCACATGGTAAATCACCATTCAACTTCTTATAAATAATATTAGGATGGGTCGACTCATCCTCAGAATTCAAAAAAAAAAAAAGACAGAACAAAGACATTTTATTTCCGTGACACATCTACTCGACTTGAAAGTTCTCCGATTAATTCTATCACAACCCTAGTAGCCAAGAGTTGAAATCTTATTCTAACTTAAGATTCTTATGGTTCTTGAGTGCAAGAGAATCGTGAATTGAGAGTTTTTTCGATTCTTTGATCTTAGAAAAGGACGGTGATTTTCTTTTCCAGCGATTTTGGTAAGTATCATTGATACAAACCCATTTTATTAATTGATTGATTGATATTTTTAGCTAGAGTTAAAATCTCATTCTAAC
Source organism: Solanum gracilifrons (assembly GCA_029582605.1). Lineage (NCBI taxonomy): Eukaryota > Viridiplantae > Streptophyta > Magnoliopsida > Solanales > Solanaceae > Solanum > Solanum gracilifrons. Next base: position 22,047 of record JAJOOH010001388.1, on the reverse strand, counting down.
CTAAGATTCTTGTGGTTCTTGAGTGCAGGAGAAATAAGAACATAAGGTTTTTGTTGATTCGTTGATCTTAAAAATGGACAATGATTTTCTTTTCCGATGATTTTAGTAAGTATTAGTGGTACATATCCATTTTATTAATTGATTGATTGATATTTTTAACTGAAATTGAAATCTCATTTTAACTTAAGATTCTTGTGATTTTTCAGTGTAGGAGAATCAGAAACGGATGGTTTCTGCCCACTCTTTGATCCTAGAAATGGATAACAATTTCTCATCGGTGAAAAGACTAGTGGCTGAGACAGTAGGGGAAGAGATGAAGAAGGAGAGGGCAGAGATGGATACAAAGAATTCGCAAGAAGCGGAGATGGATAAAAAGAATCTGCAAGAGGCAGAGATAGATATGAATTTCTCATTCTCAAGGAAGCTAAATAATGACCTAGTTGTTTAAAGTGAACATACAAGTTACTATACAAGGACTCACGCCAACCAGATTCTGGCCTTTTCTTTGCACTAGGACTGTTTTCATAGTGTTGGTTTAGAGGAAAACTAATGAAGGAAATATCCGACAGAACCTTGGCTGAGAAGATGGGGGAGGAGGCAGAGAGAACCATGGTTGAGATGGTGGGGGAAGAGATGAAAGAGGAGGGGACGCAAGTGGATACCAATAATCCACAGATGGTGGAGGTGGATATCGATTTCTCATCGACGAAAGGCACAATGGGGGAATAGACAAAGAAGGATGGGGCAGAGGTGGATATTGATATCTCATCGGCGAAGGGCATGGTGACAGAGAAGGTGGATTAAGAGATAAAGGAGAAGGGGGCAAATGTGGATACAAATAATTCGGCGGAGGGGGAACACTCCGGTAATCATTCACCCCGTAACTCCAATCCTGCCTAAATTAAGACGATGGTGGTGAATGATAGATCGTCATATACGTACCAAAGTGTTCCTCGTCTGCCACCTCGATCAGATTATTTGAATACACATCCGCAATCTTCTCCTTTGCCTCCACTCCATCTTCTCCGCCATTGTGTCCTTCACCAATGAGAAATCAATATCCAACTTTGTCCCCTCCTTCATCATATCTTCCCCCACTTTGTCCTCTGCCGATGAGAAATTGATATCCACCTCTGCCTTCTGCGGATTCTTGGCATCCACTTGCGTCTCCTCCTTCTTCATTTTGTTCCCCACCATCTCAGCCATGGTTTTCTTTGTCTCCTCTCCCACTTTCTTTGCCAAGGTTCCCTTCGACACCTCCTTCATTAGTTCCCCCTCTTAACCAACACTATAAAAACAATATTAGAGCAAAGAAAAGACCAAAATTTGGCTGGCGTGATTTCTTGCATGGTAATCCAGATGTTCGCTGTAAATAACCAAGCCATTCTTTTCCTCTATTGCCAATGAAAAATTTCAATGCTCTTTCATTGATAGTTGAAAATCATGAGGAAGAGATAATTAGAAAATCAAAGGCATAAGCAGGGATAAAGGAAATAACATAATAGGATTTTAGAGAAAACTAAAAGAATAGCTTCTCGTATGAAAAGTCATGGGTCAATCAGCACATCACTTATGTCTGACAGAAAAATTGCCCCTTTGCTAAGTCGTGACATGTTGAAGAAGTTGTCATCATTTCTTTGTGGAGGTTGAAGAAGTGGTGACATGAAAGAAAACCAGTTTAATTCTATATTTATTTCCAACCAAGTGGTTGTTCGATGATTATATGTTACAATTGTTTCATGTTGGATTAGTTATCTATTATCTGCTCCGCTAGAGATTTGAATTTTCAAGCATACTAGTTAGTTAAAATTAATATTTTGTTTAGAATACTTCTAAAATATTACAGATCACCATATGCTTTATTATTTTGTTTTATAATGATTCTGCTTGTTTAATCCATAACGTTAACTAAACATTATGGGTTTTTTCACCTAAACATATATAATACACTGATTAATTAATATAACGATGATCTGATATATATATAAAATTATTCCTTCCATGTAATTACAAATATTTATGTAATGGAATTTTAAATGTTACAGGTGAAACTTTAGAATATTATCCTATGAACTTTTAGTCGTAAAATTCAAACTCCATAATATTAACTATTTCTTAAAATATACAAAGCTGAAAAGTGACTAGATATCCCAACCTGAAATTTCTTAATTATAGTAAGCTAAAAAGTGACTAGATGTCTCAACCTGGAATCCATGAGTTTGACATTTGAAAAGTAAGGCTCGTGTATTTCTTTTGATTGTCTCTTCCAACACGAAGCGTTTGGCTTTTTTTTTATTATTATTAAAATTTGGACTCATGGTCCATATATTCATATCTATAATCCGAAAGAGTTCAAACTTCAAATAGTTGCCCAAAAGAAAAAACAGGTACTATTGTGTACGCCAAATCAACTCAAAATGATTGTATTTAGGGTGCTAACAAGACAAATGCCTACATTGTAAGATTTGCTCATTCTAATTTCACGTTCTATTAGAGGTTGTCTGGCATTGTAGTTGGGAGGCCAGGAGTGCTTTTTTTTTTTTTTATAGAAAAAAACACTTATTTTGAGAAATTAAGTGTTTGGCAAATTCTCAAAACTGCTTTTAAATGGAAGCAAGAGCAGTTTTCTGATGTTGGGAGGAAGCTAAAAACTTATGCTTTTTAAAAAAAAAGTAAAAGCAGAAATAGAAAAATAATTTTTTAAGACTAAAATATCCCTTATATATACATATTTATCAATATATCCCTTATTAATTAATTAACATATCTCATAAGTTTGGTTGATTTTTATTCAAGAATTTTATTTTTTTATTTTTATATAATAGTTTTCTTATTTTATTTATGTTTTATATTATTATTTATATATTATTGTATATATTACTTTATGTAATGACTTGTTCCTGTCGTTATAGAAAAGTCAACGAGGGAAAATTTGGAGCCGAAAAACTTTTTCGTAGTTTTTGGATTTTCCTAACCTAGTCCAGATTTGGACAAAATCGAAATCATTAAGGTGTAGGGAAATATGGTATCAATCGGGTGAGTTATTTATGATTTTGAATACATGAGTGGATAGATAACTCGTTAAGAAATCTGTATGACTTTACGAAATTGAATTTGGGAGAGTAGAACTCTCGAAATTGATCATAGCGTGAATGATATTTTCTGAGCGTCGTTGGTTAGAGGTGTGTTGTGAAATGGGGTCTTGGAAGTATTAAAATAGCTCGTTGGTTCCGTGTAAGCCGATGGGGCGGGATTTTTGCCGCCAGGGCGAGGCCGCTGCAACGGAGTGAGGGCCGCTGTGGCAGGTTCGACGCGACCTAAGGCCGTAAATAAACCTTAAACGACCATATTATGCACATTTCAATTTTTTAGAGCTAAGGAATGAACCCCAAGCAACTCTTGACAGTTTTCCACCATTCTTGAGGCTAAATGTAAGTTGTTCACTCCATGAATCCATTTTTCAATCCGTAGAACGTAATAGAGTGAGTAAATATCGATGGGAAAGGGTTTTGATCTGGAATTTATGGTGGAAACAACCCTATTTTAGATACTTGGGATCATGACTTTGATCTAGGGTTCATAGAATTGTTAGTAATTCGGGTAATTAGCGATTGTTTATTGATTCACGTGCTCTTATAATTGTTTGTAGACCAAGAACAAGCCAAAAAAAATTGGAAAGGGAAGGATCAAGTTTCTTAGGGTTTCAAGCTTGTTTCGAGGTAGGTGATGGTTGTGATTCTATGATTGTGTGATGTTTGTTTGTTTTTGCTTCATTATAATACATGTATGTATAGGAATGTTTTACTATTGATCACACTTGTTGTAAATGAAATATATGAATGATGATTGCCATGAAATCATGACTTAAATGCATGATCTTGTAGATATACTTGTGATTGTGTTTGTGGTGTGTTGAATGGATTGGTTGCCACGTTCTGGCATAACTAACTTGGATCGGTTGCCACATTTCAGCATAAATATGTGATCGATTGCCATGTTCCGGCATAAACATTGGATCGGGAACCAATTCTGATATGCTAACTGTTTGGGTTTGGGTTTCATGAGAGGACCAATGATTTGATATAAATGTGAAGTTGTTCGTTGTTCGTAAATATGTTAATATTGTGTATGTTTGATATATGCATGTGATTATATTGTTGTAATGGCTTATGTATGTTGCACTTAGTGGGATAGCCGCGTGATCCTACCAGTACATTGTTTTTTGTGTACTGATACTGAACTTGCTCTTACCTTGTTGAGTACAAAGCATCTTCAAGTAGGTTTTGATAGACCTTGCTTAGAAGATCAGTGATCGTCGTTCGAATTCAAGGGTGAGCCAATTCTTTCGGTCTGCCATGAGTTCTCCTTTCGTCTATATCCACATTTTGGACTTAGACATTTCTATTAGTTATTAGTACATCAGTTTGGGTTTGTATCCCTTCTTGTTTAGACTTGGTTCATTGTTAGATGTTTTGGTACATTGACTTTCAGGTTCTAGGCATTACTTCCGCAATGTTAGTTGATTATTGTTAGATTTTTGTTAGAGTTTGTGGGAACTCTATTTCTTTCCTAAGTATTTTTTCAGCTTTCGTATACTTAATGCCTTAGTTTTTAGATTAATTGTTTGGTTTGAATTGTAGTAATGGTTCTCATACCGGAGAGTTAGTGTGGGTGCCAATCACGACGGTCGGGGTCGTGACAATGTTGGTATCAAAGCCTAGGTTTGTTGATCTCGATGTACCAAAACGAGTCTAGTAGAGTCTCGCGGAACGGTACGAGGACGTCTCTACTTTTTTTCGAGAGGCTATAGAGCTTTAGGAAATCTCTCTACTTTCCTTTGTCTCCTTTCGTGCTATAACTTGATTCCAATTGGTATCTGGCGATTCAAATTAGTATCTGACCTGCTTCACTCTTCTATCCGCAAATGGTTTACACTAGATATAATGGCGTCAGGCCCGTAGCTCCCGTCAATGCTCCAGCTGAGGAATTTGCAGCAAGAGGTCGCGGTTGAAGCATGGGTAGATAAAGAGCTAGGGGTAGATGTCGAGGAAGGGTAGCACTTACTAGAGATGAGGTACTGGTCGGGAATGCTCCCCAAAATGAGTCCCCTCCCCTCCATCATGAGGAGATAGAATATGATATTGAGGTTGAGAATGTTGAGGAGGTTGGACAAGAGGAAGAGGTGCAAACTGAGACTACCAGTGTTCCTCTCATAGACCCAGTGTTAGCTCAACAAATCATGTCATTCCTAAAAGGGTTAATTGGTCCTGGTGTGCTTCCTTCTGCTCAAGCAACTCAATCTCCTACTAATCCCCCTATTTCTAGCACTACCCCCAAGATGGGTGGAATGGGAGGTAATGGTGCTTTCTTCCGTCCTTTGTTGGGTTCTGTTATGACTGGTAATGAGCATGAAATGTTGACTAAGTTTTTGAAGCTAAAGCATCCTGTGTTTCTTGGTTCTGAGAATGAGGATGCTTATGAGTTTATCATAGACTGCTATGAGAGGCTTCATAATTTGGGAATTGTCCAACAACAAGGGGTTGAGTTCGTGACTTTTCAACTTTAAGGTGAGGCTAAGCAGTGGTGGAGATCTTACATGGAATGCAGATCTTCAACTTTACCTCCACTTACTTCGACCCAGTTTCTTGCTCTATTCTTAGAGAAATACGTGCCTAGGACTTTGAGAGATCGCAAGAAGGATGAGTTCATGGCTTTGGAGCAAGGTGGTATGTTTGTGGCTACTAATGAGGCCAAGTTCCATGACTTGTCCAGATATGCTACTCAATTGGTGACTACTGAGGAGGAGAGGATCCGTTTATTTATTAGGGGACTAAATTATGAGTTGCAAGTATTATCTGTTCATATGACCTCTGCAGGAAGAAGCTTTAATGACGTAATAGACTATGTTAAGAAAGTGGAAGGGGTGAGGCAAGACGGTCAGGCTAAGGAAATTGCAAAAAGGGACAAGAATCCAGGCAACTTTCAAGGTTATTATTCCAGAGGTTCAGGGAGGCCAACGTTCGCAGCCAAGCCAATTCAGTCCGCCATGCCCGCCTCTACATGTAATTATTCGAGAACTCTACCTCATAATTTGATTCATGATAACCAGGGAGTCGCACCTTCAGCGGGCAGCATGCCATCTTTTGATCATACGTGTTACAACTGTGGTGAACCTTAGCATATGAGAAGATATTGTCCTCACCCACGTGTGTTGGAATCCGCATAGCAGCTATCTAAAATAGTGGTACCCGCGTGGAATGGCAATAATGGTAGAGGACGTCCACAATGTGGATGAGGAGGTAATTAGAGAGGCTGTGGAGGTAGAGGAAATGGTAATGCAGGCAGGGGTAACGTGCAACCAGACAGGGAAGTGGCTCGTCAAGATGATAAGGCTCAATGTTATGTTTTTTCGAGAATGAATGAGGCAGATACATCTGACGCGGTGATCACATGTACTATTCTTGTCTGTGACCGGATGGCTAATGTGTGTTTTGATCTGGGTTCTACTTATTCATATGTATCTGTCAGATTTGCCTCAGAATTTGATATGGTTTGTGATATACTTATGCCCCAATCAATGTTTCTACCCTAGTTGGAGAGTTTGTCATAGTCACCCATGTCTATAGTGTTTGTCCTATTTTGTTTATGGGTTTTCAGACTAGAGATGATTTGGTGATTTTGGATATGACTGACTTTGACATAATCTTAGGCATGACTTGATTTCCCCTCTATTATGATTTGCTTAATTGTAATACTAAGGTTGTAAGTCTAGAAATTTTGGGAAGGGAAAAGTTAAAGTGGGAAGGGGTGTACAAGTCTAAGCAAGCTAAGATTATATCCTCCATTTGGGCTAGTAAACTGGTAAAGCAAGGTTGTTTGGCTTATTTGGCTCATATTAGAGATGTTGAGGTTGAGACTCCATCTATTGAGTCTATTCATGTGGTGTCAGAATTTATAGAAGTGTTTCCGAATGATTTGCCTGGTATGCCTCCAGATAGGGATATAGACTTTTGCATTGATTTAGAACCTGGTACTCGTCCCATTTCCATCCCTCTATATTGCATGGCTCCAACAGAATTAAGAGAGCTTAAGGCTCAAATCCAAGAGCTTCTTGATAAGGGATTTATTCTCCCTAGTGCTTCCCCATGGGGTGCCCCAGTTTTGTTTGTTAAGAAAAAGGATGGTAGTATGAGAATATGTATACATTACCGGTAATTGAATAAGGTCACTATTTGAAACAAGTATCATTTGCCTCGAATAGATGATATTTTTGACCAATTGCAAGGTGCATCAGTTTTCTCTAAGATGGATCTAAGGTCTGGCAACCACCAGTTGAAAATTAGGCTTAAGGATGTGCCCAAGACAACGTTTAGAACTCGCTATGGGCACTATAAATTCCTAGTTATGTCCTTTGGTTTTACCATTGCGCCTGCATCTTTCATGAGTTTGATGAATGGGGTGTTCAAACCATTCCTTGATTAGTTTGTTATAGTCTTTATTGATGATATTTTGATTTATTCAAAAAGTGAGGAAGAGCATGCCGACAATCTTCGTATTGTTTTGGGTGTCCTTGGGAAACAAAAGTTGTATGCTAAATTTTTTAAGTGTGAATTTTGGTTGAATTCAATGGCATTTTTGGGGCATGTAGTTTCAAAAGAAGGGGTAATGGTGGATCCCTAAAAGATTGAAGCATTTAAGAATTGGGTTCGGCCTAGCTCTGTGATGGAAGTTAGGCGTTTTGTGGGAGTCGCTGTTGAGTCCACGATTTGGACTCTTTTGGAGCTTTATTTTGATAGATTTAGTGTCTTCAAATCCATATTTTATCTCAATAACTGATGAAAATCCTTGAGCTTCAGGTATTTGGAGTGAGAGATAAATCATGGACACTATTGGGCAAAAAGAAACAAGGCAGCTGAAAAAACGAAGAAAAGACGGCTTGAGAATCGCCTAAACCATTAGGCGAGTCACCGAACGGCTATGATCTCACCTAATGTTCCAGTGTGCCAATCCCTGAAAGAGGAAATCAAGTCGGCGATAGGAAAGAGCAGTCGGCGTGTCGCCGAACCGTTCCACGATGCAGTGCCTTATCGTCCAAAGTTACAGAACCTCAAATTATCTGAAGACCAAGGCAGAAAGGCAATGAACCAGACCCAAGGCGGATCGTCGAGTGGATTGGCGATCTCGACTAACTGCGCCGTGTGATCCTTCGCAGCACACTTTTTGACAACTATAAATACCTATTTAAATTTTTAGTTTAGTATCAAGTCTTACAATTCACAAACCAATTTTTAGAATTTTTAGTTTTTAGAACTTAGAGTTTTGGAGTCTTTATTCCTAAGCTTTGAAGATTTGAAGGTTTCCATTTCCAAGAAATTGGAAGTGGGTATTGAAGATTCTTCATCTTTGATGTGTGTAAAGGCAATATTTATCGTACCCATTTGATGGATACACTTTTTGGTATCGATTTCTACCTCTTTACTATATCTAGCTAAAACCCCAATTCTTGGGGTGTGATTATGTGAATATGGGTTGAATTTACTGCTGGGTATTGTTTATAGATAGTTATTTTGTTGTTTAAAGGTGATTTCGTTCAGTAGTTGTGTTTGAATTTAATGGGATTTTAGTTGCAAATATAATTTTATCTTCGTGTTTTTGACTTGCTCGAGAGAGAGGTTGTAAAACCAAAACTACTGAATCGATAGTCTGTGGTTATTGGGTTGTTGTGGGTTCAACTCGAGAGAGTGAATCCTAAACCCTCTCCCACACATTCTGCTCGAGAGAGTGAATGGACTAAGGTGAAGGTTGCGCTTCATTGCCGCTTATCGGTGTTCGAGAGAAACCAATTTGATTCTGGGTCAATTGTTCGAGAGAAAATTTACCCCCACTAAAGTCTAGCCTAGTTACTGATTTATAGCGATTTACTATAAATAGCATTTATCCGGTTGTTTATTTTATCCCATATTCCTATCATATCCCAAGAATTCCGTCTCCATATTTGCATTTTCATATTTTTTTAATTGTTAATTTTAGTTGATAATTGATTATAACCCCCCCCCCCTTTGATAGTTGCCACTTGTGTCACCCTTTAATTTGATATGTCTTTCTTCGTAAATATCTATAACTATGATTGACTTGAACACATTTTTACTTCTATTGATTCTCAATTACAAATTGCTCCTTTGGGACTCGACCCCAACTCACTAGTTGGGTTATATTACTACTCACGATCATTGGCACTTGAACTTGAAGTAGTGTCCTGATACGTGAAATGAAAATGGTGCCGCTGTCGGGGAGTGGTGTTAGTTGAGAATTTCTAGTTAAGTTGGATTTTTCTCTTGTTAGTTGTAGTTTTACTTACGTAATCTTTAGTTTAGTTTTGTTTGTTTGTGTTGAAAGTAGGAAGTATGATCATAAACAGAAGCAATAGCAGCCAAGTCGGTCATCAAGACGATATCGGAAACCTCAAAGATGTCAACGAACCTTATGCTAATGACCCTCATCTCATGGGTGGTATTGGTGCCATTCGCTTGCCTCCTATCGAAGGGAATACAGTATTTCACATCACGAGCACTATGTTGCAACTATTGCAACTAAAGGGACTTTTCAGTGGTTTAGCTCATGAGGTCCCTCATGAGCATATTAGAAATTTCGTGGATGTATGCAAACCATTCTCCTTCAAGAATATCTCCCAAGAGTTGGTCCGGTTGAGGTTGTTCCCGTTCTCTTTGATGGGAGAGGTGTGTAAGTGGCTGGCTGAATTTCCACGTGAATCAATCACTTCGTGGGAGGAGTTGGCTACCGCATTCCAAGTGCGATTTTTCCCTCCTTCGAAGATGATTACTCTTCGGGATAACATTCAGGCTTTAAGTGTCTAGAAGGTGAGCAAATACACGAAACTTGGCTAAGATTCAAGAAGTTGGTGCTTCAATGCCCAACCCATGGCTTGCCTGATAACGTGTTGCTGTAGTATTTTTACCGGAGTCTTGACTCGGTAAACAAGGGTGTTGCTGACCAACTTTTTCTGGGAGGTTTGATACAATAACCTTATGTGATAGCGGCTCAACTCTTGGATGGTATGACTACCATAAACAGGGTGTGGTATACCCGTGAATACCAAGTCTCCCCTCTCACGTTCAAGTTGACTAAGGAACAAATGGAGAGGGACCAAGAGAGGGACCAAGAGAGGGACCAAAACATGGCCAAGATCATGACACTACTTGATATTTTTTCTAAAAATGTCATGGGAGCTGGTGCCCGTAGTATCAATGCCGTGGGTATCGAGTGTGCTAATCTGGATGAGTCTAAGTTTGAAGCCTTGTATAATGAAGAGGTAAATTTCCTAGCCAACAAAGGCGGTGGATATCGTTAAAACTACCCTAGGTAGGGTGGTAACGAAGATTGGTCTAGAGATGAAGGTTGGAAGGATCGAGATCGTGAATGGAGGGACTGTAATCCAAATCAGAAGGATGGGGAGAAGGATATGTACGTGGCTCCCCACGAGCGCCAAAAGCCAAAGGATTCATAAGGTGGTAGGTCTGAGGATATGCTCTCTCGTATCCTCAACAAAGTTGAAGAGTTAGACAAGATTTTAAAAGAAATGAAAGAAGATGTGTCTACCCTTAGCCAAATCGTCACCTCCCATTTAGTGTCGATCAAGCAGTTGGAGACCCAATATATCATCTCACCTCAACCTGAGACAGCATAGGGGTTTGCCTAGTGATACTATGGCTAACCCCAAGAATGAGGTTTGAAGGTGGACTTGCGTCGTGCCGCGATGTTAACCAAGGCGCTGCTTGGGAGGCAACCCAAGTTTTCTTATTTGTTTATCTGTTTTTATTTGAAATAATGGTGTGTTGGTTGTGCGGGTTAAAGTGTGGAAAGTGTTCGGAAAGAAGGAAATTGGCGAGAAAAAGGTCCAATCGGTGCATCGCTGAAAGGGTCGGCGACCCTGACTCAGAACGCCATTGAACTCAAGGCAAATTTAACTTGGAGTCTGCAACTTTCGGCAAAAATCAAGAAATTATTGGTGAGTCGGCGACCCCGACATAGTCCACCGTGTGGAATTACAAATCTACTGAAAGTCTTGTAAAATTCAACGAGATCAGTGTCTACTTAGCGCTTTGCCGAGAAAATTGGTGAGTAAGACTAATGTCGCCAAATGGACAAAAACTGGATAGTTTTTAAGGCCAAACTGTTATATTTTTTTTTACTCCTTAACTTTCCCGCACTTTAGCGCTTCACACAATTCTCTATATTTTTGCATTCTCTAAGTGTTTAGTCATTGATTTGTGCTCGGAACTTGGATTACATTGCCGCCTAGCGATTTAATCTCGACTTAATCAGCATTAGAAGTTGGTTTCCCGATCCCTGAGTTTATTTTTGACATTTTGGACTCTTATGCACATGATTTTATTGTGTTGTTGTGTGCTGGGTCTCTCCGATAGGATTAGTATGCATAAATACCAGTTTTAATTCGAATATCTTGCCTATAATGTTGTGGTTGTTGAAATTCTGTAGCTTGGTGCATTGAAATATATTAAAATTCTGTTGGTAGTGCTTGTATGTTATGGGTCTTATTTGAATTTATGTTGTGCATGCTTTAATTGTGTTTTCGGGAGTTGCGAGGTTGAATTCGAGAAGTTGGGTTGAAAATAGGCACGTTAGGTCGTTTGGTGAGCTGGGTCTAGCTCGCCAAACCACTCGGCGGTACACCAAATGTCCCCAGCTCGCCTTTAAGTTCATGCTTTATGTATTGTTTGGCTCTGTAACTTTCAGCGAGAAGCTTGAGATTGTCGATGGAACTCAGTGACATGCCGAACGAGTTCTTGATCGCCCTTTGTCTACACCCATGCATCCTTTCAGCACTGTACCTTTCAGCGAGAAAACCTTTGCTTGCTGAATGATGTCGGCGATTCGCCAAAGAGTTCAGCTGGTTTGCCTGCAACTAATTTTCTGAGTCTTTGTCGAATATTTTCTAACTTTGTTTTGAGGCTTTGCAGACATGGCTAGACCCAAAGTTACAAGGAGAATCATGCCACCCAGACTGATAAGAGCACGAAATTTCAAATTCAATGAAGGAAGGTCGAATCCTCCCAAAAAGGGAAAGCAAGAACCTTCACCTGGAAACAAAGACAAAGGCAAGAGGCCTAGTTCTAACAAGAAGACTTATCCACGAGACCCGTCTATTCCTTCATGGGCCCAGGGAATCTATGCAGTTGTGCGGAAATTTTTGGCGGATACACCTATAGCAACTCCTAATGAGTCTGGTGCTATTGTTCCTTTTGAAGGGACTCCAGGCACTGATGCCCGAGACCAAACAGATGCACCGAGCATTGATGCCCAGACAGATGGAGCGACTGCGTAAACAGGTTCCCCTTTTTACCTCCTTCTCTGTCTTACTTTTATTTTGACTTGTGGATATTATATTTTTGTTTGCATTTGAGAACAAATGTTTTTATTTGTGGTGGGTGAAGCTCACCTTTTGTGTGATTTTCGTAATTCTGGTTTTGTTTATATATTTGGGCTTTGAGCTTAATTTTTGTTATACACTGCTTTTTGTGGATGTTTTAGCTTGTGGCTCCTTGTTTTTAATTGCAAATAATTTTTTACCCTTCATAAAATTTTTGCCACCTCTCGTTTGTGTTGAATGTGGTTGTTCTTGAGCAATATCGATGACTCGAATAGTGCTTATAATCGAACAAACATGAATGTATGGCTATGACGAGGCCAATTGAAGTTGCATAGACAATGTGTGAACTCTTTGCATCTCGTTGTGACTAGCCAAGTATCGAATTTAGTCTCTCGTAATGAACATTGAACACTAGCGAAAGTGTGAAGTCTTATTTGACATTGATGTCAATGCCTTGTGTGATGAGCTTATCGTAAACCATGTGTGATGACACCTAGAATTTGCGTCGTTGGTCCAATTGACTAAGTGATGCAAATCTCTTGAGATGATCTTAGGCAATTTTAAAGAGTGTGAACCAATTTGAAATCATACCTCTCTTATGGCTTACCTTGTGAGTGTGTGAACCTATTTTGAGTACCCCTTGAGCCTTACCCTTTTCTTGGAAGAAACTTGATGAAAGCATAACCTTTCTTAATCCATTACCCATAATTCTCATGACTTGTGAATTGTTTGAATAACCAATTTAGGCCAAAAGCCTAAGTTGGGGATGTGGTGAAAAGAGAAAGTAAATCAAGAAGTGCAAGAAAGTCCCCTTTGACCCATGGTGTTGAGAAAAAATGGAACCCCTCTATATAAAAAAAGGGAAGAAAAGAATGAAAAAGTTGTGGAATAAAGCTATGAGAAGACAAAAAGAAATGGGGTTTCCAACAGTACATGAAAAGTGAATAATGGGATGACTTAAAAACACGAATGACAAATGATGAAGAAAAGGAAAGGAAGTGTTGTTCACACCGCATTTCATGAGGACTATTGCCAATGAGCCAAAATAACCATACCTTTGTACTCAGCCCCATTACAAGCCTTAAAAGACCTTTTTAATCCTGAGTGAGCTGAGGCAAATGTTGGTTGGAAAATACGGGCAAACCTATGGGTGAAATCATGCATTGTGTTTATCCGAGTAAGTTGAGTCTTTTTGTGTGCATTCATGATTGAGTCTTGTGTAGCACTGTTTGAGACATCCTTTTAGAACTGTTGAACTTGAGTTTTACTTGAGGACAATCAAAGTTTAAGTTGGGGGTGTTGATGAGTCCACCATTTGGACTCTTTTAAGGCTTTATTTTGATAGATTTAGTGTCCTCAAATGCATATTGTCTCAATAGCTGATGAAAATCCTTGAGTTTCAGGTATTTGGATGAGAGACAAAGCATGGACACTATTGGGCAAAAAGGAATAAGGTAGCTGAAAAGACAAAGAAAAGATGGCATGAGGATCGCCTAAACCATTAGGTGTGTCGCCGAATGGCTATGATCTCGCATAATGTTCCAGTGTGCCAATCCTTGAAGGAGAAAATCAAGTCGGCGATATAAAGGAGCAGTTCGCGTGTTACCGAACAGTTCTGCGATGCAGTGCCTTATCGCCCAAAGTTACAGAACCTCAAATTTGCCGAAGACCAAGGCAGAAAGGCGATGAACCAGACCTAAGCGCGGATCGCCGAATGGATCAGCGATCCCAACTAACTGCACCGAGTGATCCTTTGCAACACACTTTTTGACAACTATAAATACCTATTTAAAGTTTTAGTTTAGTATCAAGTTTTACAATTCAGAAAACAATTTTTAGAATTTTCAGTTTTTAGAACTTAGAGTTTTGGAGACTTTGTTCCTGAGCTTTGAAGGTTTCTATTTCCAAGAAATTGGAAGTGGGTGTTGAAGATTCTTTATCTTTGACGTGTGTAAAGGCAATATTTATCGTACCCATTTGATGGAAACACTCTTTGGTATCGATTTCTATCTCTTTACTATGTCTAGCAAAAACCCCAATTCTTGGGGTGTGATTATGTGAATATGGGTTGAATTTACTGATGGGTATTGCTTATAGATAGTTATTTTGTTGTTTAAAGGTGATTTCGTTCAGTAGTTGTGTTTGAATTTAATGGGGTCGTAGTTGCAAATATAATTTTATCTTCGTGTTTTTGACTTGCTCGAGAGAGAGGTTGTAAAACCAAAAATACTGAATCGATAGTCTGTGGTTATTGAGTTGACGTGGGTTTAGCTCGAGAGAGTGAATCCTAAACCCTCTCCCACATATTCAGCTTGAGAGACTGAATGGACTAAGGCAAAGTCTGCGCTTCATTGCCGCTTATCGGTGTTCGAGAGAAATCGATTTGATACGGGGTAAATTATTTGAGAGAAAATTTACCCCCACTAAAGTCTAGCCTAGTTACCAATTTACAGCGATTTACTATAAATAGCATTTACCCGGTTGTTTATTTTATCCCATATTCCTATCACATCCCAAGAATCCCGTCTCCATATTTGCATTTTTGTTTTTTTAATTGTTAATTTTAGTTGATAATTGATTATACCCCCCCCCCCCCCTTTGATAGTTGCCACTTGTGTCACCCTTTAATTTAATGTGTCTTTCTTCGTAATTATCTATAGCTACGATTGACTTGAACACATTTTTACTTTTCTATTGATTCTCAATTACAAACCGCTCCCTTGGGACTCGACCCCAACTCACTTGTTGGGTTATATTACTACTCACGATCTTTGGCACTTGAACTGGAAGTAGTGTCCTGATACCTGAAATCACTCGCTAGCTATTATCGTCGATATGTGAAGAATTTTGCTTCTATCGCCACGCACTTCACTAATTTGACCAAAAAGGATATACCATTTGAATGGACTGAAAAGTGTGATGAGAGCTTTCACAAGTTCAAGACTCTCTTGACTATTCTAGAATTACCGGTAGAGGGTAAGGATTTTATTGTTTATTGTGATGCTTCACATTCTGGTTTGGGTGTTGTGTTGATGCAAGACAAGAATGTTATAGTTTATGCCTCGCGTCAATTGAAGGTGCATGATATGAATTATCCAACACATGATTTAGAGTTTGCAGCGGTAGTATTTACTCTTAAGATCTGGCGGCATTACCTCTATGGTGTTAAGTGCGAAGTGTTTACTGATCATTGTAGTTTGCAACATTTATTCACTCAAAATGATCTGAATTTGAGACATCGAAGGTGGATGGAATTACTCAAGGATTATGATGTCACCATTCAATACCATCCGAGTAAGGCTAATGTAGTGGCAGGCACTTTGAGTCGAAAAACGGTGAGTATGGGTAGTTTAGCTTGCTTAAGTGTAACCAAGCGACCTTTGGCTGAGGAAATTCAGACCTTAGAGTCTAAGTTCATGCAGTTGGACATCTCAGAAAGAGGTGGGGTGTTAGCTAATATTGAAGTAAGGGCCATATTCATTGAAGAGATCAAGGTCAAACAATTTGAGGATGAAAATTTGAATGAAATTAGGAAGAAGACTATGATTGGTAAGGCACAAGAGACCACTCTTGATGCGGATGGTGTACTTAATTTTAAATGACGGATTTGTGTTCCTCGAATTGATGACTTGATTCAGAAATTGTTGGCAGAATCTCATGGTTCGCGATATTCTATTCATCCGGGTGTGACCAAGATGTACAGAGATCTGAAGCGAATTTATTGGTGGTCGGGCATGAAGAAAGACATAGCGGAGTTTTTGGCTAAGTGTCAAAATTGTCAACAAGTGAAGTATGAACATCAAAGGCCTACAGGTTTGCTTCAAAGAATGCCAATTTTGGAATGGAAGTGGGAAATGATAGCCATGGATTTTGTGGTAGGTCTTCCCAAGACTTTGGGGAAGTTTGATTCTATTAGGGTAGTGGTTGATAGATTGACTAAGTCAGCCCATTTGATTCCGGTACGAATAGATTATAATGCTGAACAATTGGCTAAAGTTTATGTGAAGGAGATAGTGAGGTTGTATGAGGTGCCCCTCTCTATCATCTCAGACCGTGGTACCCAATTCACATCCAAGTTTTGGAGGAAACTGCATGATGAATTGGTCACACAACTCACTTTTAGTACCGCTTTTCATCCGCAGACAGAAGGGTAGTCGGAGAGAAATATTCAAGTGTTAGAAGACATGTTGAGGTCATGTGCGATTGATTTTAGAGGGCATTGGGATAAGTTCCTACCTTTTTATGAGTTCTTCTATAATAATAGTTATCACTCCAGCATTGATATGGCACCGTTTAAGGCATTACATGGGAGGGGATGTTCATCACCCATAGGATGGTTCGAGGCTGGAGACGTGAAACCATTGGGGGTAGATTTAGTGAAGGATGCTCAAGATAAGGTAAGGAACATTCAAACTAAGCTTTTAGCAGCCCAGAGTAGATAAAAGAAGTATGTGAATCATAAGGCAAGAGACATGGTGTTTCAAACCGGTGAGAATGTTCTTCTTAAGGTATCACTCATGAAAGGGGTGATGAGATTTGGTAAGAAAATTAAGCTAAGTCCGCGATACATTGGTCCATTTGAGGTTCTTGAATGTGTAGGGCTGGTAGCGTATATATTGACTTTACCTCCTAAGTTATTGGGAGTTCATCCGGTATTTCATGTGTCCATGTTAAAGAGGTATCATGGTGACGGGGATTATATCATTAAGTGAGACTCAATTGTGTTAGACAAGGACCTTCAATATGAAGAAGAACCGATTGCAATTCTTGATCGTGATGTCCGGAAATTAAGGACCAAGGAGATTAAGTTCGTGAAAGTTCAATGGAAACATCGTCCAGTTGAGGAAGCTACTTGGGAAACCGAGAAGGACATGCGAGACAAGTATCCCTAATTGTTCGTCGATTCAGGTGCTACTTCATTCCTTCCTTAGCCTATTGTCCTAAGTTTTATCACTCGGGGACGAGTGATGGGTAAATTGGTATCTATTGTAACAACATGTTCCCGTCATTATAGAAAAGCCAACGAGGGAAAATTTAAGGCCAGAAAACTTTTTCATAGTATTTGGACTTTCCCAATCTAGTCCAGATTTGGACGAAATCGGAGTCATTAAGGTGTAGGGAAATCTGGTGTCAATCGGGTAAGTTATTTATGATTTTCATTACATGGATGGATAGATAACTCGTTAAGAAATTTGTACGACTTTACGAAATTGAATTCAGGCGAGTAAAACTCCCGAAATTGATCTTAGCGTGAAGGGTATTTTCTGAGTGTCGTTGGTTAGAGGTGTGTTGTGAAATGGGGGTCTTGGAACTATTAAAATAGCTCACTGGTTCCGTGCAAGTCGTTGGGGTGGGATATTTGCCGTCAAGGCGGGGATACTGCAGCGAGGTGAGGGTTGCTGTGGTGGGTTCGATGCAACTTAAGGTCGTAAATAAACCCATAAACAACCTTATTATGCACTTTTCGATTTTTAGAGCTAAGGAACGAAGCCCAGGAGACTCTTAACAGTTTTTCACCATTCTTGAGGCTAAAGGTAAGCTTTTCATTCCCCGAATCCATTTTTTGATTTGTAGAACATTAATAGAATGGGTAAATATCGATGGGGAAGGGTTTTGATCTAGAATTTATGGTGGAAACAACCCTATTTTAGATACTTGAGATTATGGGTTTGATCTAGGGTTCATAGAATTGTTAGTAATTCGGGTAATTATCGATTGTTTATTGATTCCCGTGTTATTATGATTGTTTGTAGATCAAGAACAAGCTGAACGAATCTGGAAAGGGAAAGATCAAGTTTCTTAGGGTTTCAAGCTTGTTTCGAGGTAGGTGATAGATGTGATTCTATGATTCTGTGATGTATGTTTGTTCTTGCTTCATTATGATACATGTATGTATATGAATGTTGTACTATTGATCACACTTGTTGTAAATGACATAGATGAATGATGATTGCCATGAAATCATGACTTAAATGTATGATCTTGAAGATATACTTGTGATTGTGATTGCGGTGTGTTGAATGGATCGGGTGCCACGTTACGGCATAACTAACTTGGATCGATTGCCACGTTCCAACATAAATATGGGATCGGTTGCCACGTTTCGGCATAAACATTGGATCAGGTGCCATGTTCCGATATGCTAACTGCTTGAGTTTGAGATCCATGAGAGGACCAATGATTTAATATAAATGTTTCGTTGTTCGTTGTTCGTTGTTCGTTGTTCATAAATGTGTTAATATTGTATATATGTTCGATATATGCATGTGATTATATTGTTGTACTAGCTTATGTATGTTGCACTTAGTGGGATAGCCGCGTGATCTACCAGTACATTGTGGTTGTGTACTGATACTGCACTTGCTCTTTCCTTGTTGAGTACAGGACATCTTTAAGCGGCTATTGACAGACCTCGCTTAGAATATTAGTGATCGTCGTTCGAATTCAAGGGTGAGCCAATTCTTTCGGGCTTACATGAGTTCCCCTTTCGTCTATGTCCACATTTCGGACTTAGACATTTCCATTAGTTATTAGTACATTAGTTTGAGATTGTATCCCTTCTTGTTTAGACTTATTCATTGTTAGATGTATTGGTACATTAACTTTCAGATTCTAGGCATTACTTCTGCAATGTTAGTTTATTGTTGTTAGATTTTTGTTAGAGTTTATGGGAACTCTATTTCTTTCCATAGTATTTTTCCTGCTTCCGTATACTTAATGCCTTAGTTTTTAGATTAATTGTTTGGTTTGGATTGTAGTAATGGTTCTCCCACCGGAGGGTTAGTGTGGGTGTCAAGCACGACGGTCGGGGTCGTGACACTTTATGTATTCTTTTACAGAATTCGAATTAAAAGTAACAACAATATTTTTGTAGGATAAAAAAAAGTAACAATTAAAGATTTAGACTCTCCCCAAAAAGTAACAAATAACAAAAATTTCTTTTCTTACGTATTATTTTATTTTTATTTGATTTTAAAAAAAAAAACTTTAGAGTATTATAACAAAAAAAAATGATAATAGCTAAGATTGAATCCAAAAAAAATAGGGGAAAAAGTCTGAAATATATCATACTTTGATCGAAATTGTTGTAACAATATCAAATTTTGGAAATGATCTTTTACCCCCGACACTATTTAATAGTATATTTTAAAAGTATATATGTGTCCACATGGATATCATAAATATTGCATAATTATAAATAGTAATGTGTTCACACGGGCACATATATACCTTTAAAATATGTTATTAAATAGTGCAAGGGGTTAAAAGGTCTTCCATAAAGTTTGGTATCGTAACAACAATTTCGGCCAAAGTTAGAGTATTTTTCAGACTCTTTTTCCAAAAATAGGTAACAAATAACAAACAAATTCTTTTTTTTTTTCAATATTTGTCTATGTATAATTTTGATTGAAAATTTGAATATGTACATTTTAAATAATTGAATTAAAAATGTAATTAATGTTTCTGAAAAAAAAAGAACTTAATAGATCGAGCTTTGTTTAAATCAGATCTCTATTAATGTTTAAAATAGTTATCTCTATAAAATAATCTTAATATTTAAAGCACATTCATACTTCCCCTTTTTCGTAATTCTCAAAAGCACTTTATAAATAAAATTAGTCAAACACAAATTGCTTATCAAAAACACTTTTCAAATGAATTTGTCAAACATAAATTATTTTTTATTGAAAAACACTTTTCCGAAAAGCTGTTCTAAAAAACGCTTCTAAAAATAAGCATTTTTTAGCAGCAATGCCAAACAGGTTCTTACTCTTCTTTCTCTCCTCCCCGCCACTGATGACGTTCCCCGTTTTCGCTCTAAGTTCGAGCTTCCTTTTCCTTTTGTTTTGGATAATCAATTATCTGCTTCTTCAAAGGAGATGGTATTTCCTGAAGAGTTTGACTCAAGAAATCATATTTAGGCTTAATTTTTGGGCACCTCAATAGGCCGTGTTACATGTTTTCTTTCCTTTTACTCAAAAACACAAACTTTCATCTGTTATTCTTTTTTGGATAATTATTTAGTAAATATTTTTTATATTTTCTTATAGTTTATGATTATTTAGATTCTAATCTAAAGTCTTCTTATGAGTGAATTGAAAATCGGATGACAAAATATAAGATTATGATTTGAAATTTTATAAGTTGTTTGAATTTTGAACAACAGTCTAACATTTTATAAGATTGAGAAACATATAAGCAAACATTAACTTTGGGTCTAATATTATTTGACAGATGATTTTTCAAAATCTATATATCTGCACAACTTTTAAAATTAATAATATAATTTGAATAATGAACTTAGAGAGGGATATTTGTATAAATCGATCATTCCTCAAAAAATGATACAATGGTTTGCTTTGTCTTTGTCTTAACTGAATGACGTTCTAGCCTAATTGATTCGTTTAAAAAAAGTGTGGTATCAAAAATAAGAAGACATTTGATCCATTTAATTGGTCTAATATAACCCAATTTTAATGAAGCAAAACTTTGTTAAAGTATTTTGTTCTTACTTGATATTCATATATTACAACGTCATAATAAAGAAAATTGAATATTCAAAACTTTTCAAAATAAATTAAATTTGATTTGATACATCTTCAACTTCAATATAATAATAATAATAATAATAATAATAATAATAATAATAATAATAATAATAAAGCAATATTGTCATGATTATCAATTCTTTCAGTTTTATTCAAGTTATTTAAGTAGTTAAAAAATAAAATAATAAAGAGGATAACTTTTCATGGTTCACGTTTTAAGTGTATCATTACAATAAAAATAAACATGTAACTCAATGCTTATTTTAAAATATATTTTGTAACGTGAAAAATTATTTACATAAAAGTTTAAAATAATAATATTACAACAATATAGTTGTGATTATCAGTTCTTTTTTTACCCGAGTTATCTTAGCAGTGAAAAAATAAAATAAAAAAGAAGATGCAATATAGTCGTGATTTTTTTTTTATTTAATCCAAGTTTATCTTAGCAATGAAAAAAATAAAATAAAAAAGAGGATGACTCACCATGGTTCACGTTTTAAGTTTATCATTACAAACAAAAATAAACACGTAATTCAACACTTGTTAAAACATATTTTTATAATGTAAAAATTAGTTACACAAAATATTTTTAAAAAATATCACAGCAATATAGCTATGGTTATCAATTCTTCCAATTACCAAAATTATCTTAGCGGTGGAAAAAATAAAATAAAAAATAGAATGACTGACCATGGTTCACGTTTTAAGTGTATCAGTACAAACAAAAATAAATACAAATTAAGCATTGGTTAAAACATATTTTGTAACATAAAAATTAGTTACACAAAAAATTCTAAAATATTAATATTACACCAATATATTCGTGATTATCAATTCTTTCCATTTTATCCAAATTATCTTAGAAGTGAAAAAAAAAAAAAAAAAAAAGGATAACTCATGATTCATGTTTTAAGTGTATAATTACAAACAAAAATAAACATGTAAACTCAGCATTTGTTAAAACATATTTTGTAATGTAAAACTTAGTTACACAAAAATAAAAATAATGCAACATCAATACAGTTGTGATTATCAATTCTTTCTATTTTACCCAATCTTAGCAGTGGAAAAAACAAAATGAAAAAT
>JAJOOH010001387.1:0-80206 GCA_029582605.1 Solanum gracilifrons | reverse complement strand
TATAAATCATATTTTTTTGTTTCATAAGATTCTTAATCAAGATTATTATTTTTATTCCATATTTGAAATAGTGAATATTCTTATATTATTGTTGTAGTATAAGATTTATACTTCGATTTGACTCCATTTAAAGAATCTTTAATGTGGATAGAAGGGGAGCCGGATAAAAGCTCAAAAATAAATGCATTGATTATATATATATTTTTTTATCTTTATTTTTGTGATTAAGGACTTGACAAAGTTGTGTTGTTATTTTTCTCCTTTTGCTTTTTTCATATGTTCTCTCTATACAGTAACTTTTTAAAATTTAGGTTCTTATAAATGTTTTAATTGTAGTAAATTAAATTTTTATTTAGCTCAAATTAGTTATTTGTAACTTTGTCAGAACATGGTGTTAACTACGCCAATAGACGTTCAAATTTACTACTCATGGCTCAAAAGAAAAGCATATTAAATATTGAAATACGTAGTTCTTAGGTGTTTCTTATGGTGAAGATCCATTACATTTTCTTTAAATTTGTTCATTTCTTCTACTTTTAAAGAATTACCAAAAAATACTATAAGATATATAGGAAAATTAGCAATAGCGGTTTATTTAGATAATCAGTAAGAATAAGAGAAAAATATTATTTAGACGATGATGAAAAATAAGAAAAAAATAAGGAGAATGAAAGAATTAAATATTAAAGAAGAAATGAAATAGAAATACTTATCTCTTTTTCCTCCTATTTTTAGTTTCATCACTTTTTTTTTCGAATAAAAGGAAGATTCATCGGACAGTAAATTTATCATTTAACAAAAATAAGAAAAGAAATCCAAGTCCTTAAATATGTTTATTCGAATCATATGTATAAAACATTATAATATACAGATTTTTTTTCTTAATAAATTTCTTTTTAATTTTGAAAATTATTTGATAATAAAAATGTAATTCATTTAAGCTCCAATTCTACAAAACTAATTGTATTGTGATTTTATCATTTTCTTATTTCTATAGTTGATCTTTTTATTTCTTGTATCATAATCATTTTCTTAAATAAATTTACATATATATTTTATAACTGTGAGAAACACGACCAAATTCCCTAGTGATTTACTACCACACAAATATATATAATTTGTTGGATGTCTTAATAGTAGGAGATCAACATCACGTTATGTTTTCATGTTGGCCAGAGGAACTGTTTTCCGGAAGAGTGTGAAACAAACATTAATAGTGTTTTCTACCATGGAAGCCAATTTGTAGGTTGCTAAGTAATAGAACATAAATAAGAATAGATGAAATCCGTAAGAACTGGGACTTGCAACGTTAATGAAGTTGCTGCCTTTTTATTTATAACTCTGTTTTACTTTGTTTGATTTGTATGCTTGCCACTATATACCTATATCTAGGTACTGTAATGAATTTGGATATGAATTAAGGTCTCCCCTAGCACAAAGTCGAGTTGAAAGCTTCCTTACCGATTAGATTTTGACATAAAATCTACTTAGGTCAACTTAAAATGATCATATCTCTCACCACATAATGAATTAGGTGGAGCAAGACCTACAAAATTAAAGGCCTTTGATTCCTCTTTCCAACACCACCAAGTTTGCGTCATTTGGAGTTCAGAGTAAGAAATTATGACTATTTTACTAGATACTACCGCAACAGAGTTTCCTGAATCAATTCCTACGAATCCTTGCTACATGCCATCAAAATTTCGACGATCCGTACTGTCAACTCGTCAAAAACTTCAGAGAGTTTGAATTTTGGGGTACAATTCCTATAAATCCATTCTACGGGCCGTAGAAACTTCTACATGTCGTAGATTGGACCCATAGAATAAAATTTTGAGCCGTAAAATTCAATATAAATTCTACGGATGGGATCTACGGTCTGTAGAACAACCCATGATCCGTAGATGGACCCATTAAAGGTTTTCGTTAGCTTTTAAGAGGGGCAGTTTATTCATTTTCCACCTCTTCTAAGCCTAAACCCTGACTTTTTACACCTAGTTAAGGGTTTATATAGTGTTAAGTAGTTCTTATACATTCATTAACACTTCAAGTCATTAAAGCAAGGTTCAAAGAGGAGAAAAAACTAGGTTTTCAAGCGTTCTTACAGTTTCGCCAAGAACTTTGTTCTTTCCGGTATGTAAGGATATGCATAGTGAAGGATTAAGTTAGTCCTCATGCCCCACATCTACTTTCTATCAGTAAGAGATAATCTAGGGTTACATCCTTAGTTTTGATAATTCTTGAGATAAGTTGCTGAATTTTGAGTTTATATTCCTAATTTTTGAGTCACTATATGTTATGCATTGAGATTCTTGAGTTGATTGTTCATTACTATTATTCAGCATGAACCCTTGTATTTGAGTCTTCACAGAGTTATTATTGAGAATCTTTTTAACCAAACAATTGTCTTAAACTGATTTTTTGAGAAAGCAAAGAAGAGTTTTGTAGAGTTTAAAGAGAGCTTTTTGAGTAAAGTTTAAAGGAACTAATTGATTCTCAAATGTATTACTTTTACATTAATAAAGAGAATCTTTGTTTTTCCTAAAGAGTTTTCAGAAATAATTCAGAGCAGTTACCTCTTTTAAGAGGATAATTTGAGGAATTATCTCAAATTGAGAAAGAGTATGTTTTATACATTTGGCATGAGTGTGTTCATGTATTGAGCACCGGTACGAGGATGAGTTCAGACAACTGAAAATCCTCATAAACCATGTAACCAACATGGGTAAAAGATCGTACTTTTTAGACGACTCTTTGTTGCTTTCAAGCAGAGCTTTAGTGGATCCACTTAGTTGAGGTGTTCTATATCCCGACAAATTATTGGACAGTTCTGGCATCACGGGCGAGACATTGTATCATCACGTTGCTCATAGTGATGGTTGTCGGTTAGATAATCTCGTATTTTCTTTTACATTCTTGAGTTAGCTATTTTACTTGTAAAGCTTTCAGCATTCTATCTTTTACTTATGCTTTGAGTTGAGTTAGATGAGTTGAGGTGAGTAGTTCTTCATCCTTATCAGTTCAATTATTTATTCATTCATTTTATTACATACTCGAACATTTAATGTACTGATATGATGCAGATACATGTGTTTAGGATCACCAACAAACGCTTCGTTGAGATCACTTTGCACTCCAGTTAGATTTTGGTAAGCCTCCTTGCATTCCAGAGGACTACAATTTTCTTTTCAGTTTAGTCATTTTAGAGTGTCGTGGGTCTTTCCTGACATCCATGTTGAACTATAAAGGCTTCATAAATAGATAGAGTTGATAAGTCTCTAATATTTACTTTTCCTCGATATAATTTGCAAACTATTATACCTATATTATTGCGTATTTTATAGATAGTTTAAGTTGAGTATTTACTTTGAGTTTGAATGTTCCAAATTCTGTTTCGAACCCTATTATCACTTGAGAAATTTTTTTCGCTAAGTAGTCAGTCAGACCAAGGTTCGCTTGGGGACCAGAAATGATTCTCGAATGCCGGCCACATCGAGGGTGTAGGCTCGAGGCGTGTCATGTACTCTATATAAGCTATCCATTGTCCTTAGGATTACTAGGTAAAGTAGGAATCATAGTCAACGCATGAGATGTGCGACATGTTCCAATACTATGAAGCATTAAATCAAAGAATATGACCGAGTAATTTTATCATTGGTATACAAATAATCCGCGGTGTAGAGAGACCATTGAAAATTTATGAGATAATAAATCAGTTGAGTTATATTCAAAGAAATAATCAAAATTCATCAAAGTCAAAGCAAATTGACAATAAATTTCTAGTTATGAAGGAAAGAGTTCAGAGTTGTCTTATGTCGATTGATCATTTAGTAAAAACTCGATAATTGTGAATCTACTCAAAAAATATTTGCCGCCTTAAGTGTTTCATGGATATGCGACTCATATGGGTGTTGTCGGATTCAATGATGAGCCACTTTAGTGGGAGTTTGTGATTTTCTTTATGCTTTTGACATGTTAAAGTTTATTTTCTATACAAATTGAAGTTTTATGAAATTTATAAATTTTATATTTTTATAATAGGGCGATAAAGGACACATATGGCGGAATTAAGACTCGGGTAAATAGGACAGTTGGAGGAGACTCAGAGCACTTTCTAATTGAGATGGGGATACAGCAGGGATCGATTCTTAGCCCTTTCCTATTTTTCTTTGTGATGGATGAGTTGATACACTCTATTAAGGAAAATATTCCATGGTGTATGTTGTATGTAGATGAAAAAATTACTGATTGATGCGACAAGAGTCAAAGTTAATGTTAGGTTGGAGGGTTAGAGACAGACTCTGGAGTCCAAAGGGTTTAGATTCAGTAGGACTAAGACAAAATATTTGGAGTGCATTTTCAGTATTGTGTCACATGAAGTAGACATGGAAGTAAGACTTGCCGCACAAACTATTTCTAAGAGTGACAATTTTAAGTATATTGGAACAATAATCCAGGATAATGGGGATATCGATGATGATGTCATACATCACATTGGTGCAGCATGGATGAAATGAAGGCTTTCTTCTGGAGTTTTTTGTGATAAGAAGGTACCACCTAGACTTAAAGGTAAGTTCTACGGAGTGGTGGTTAGACCATCCTTGTTGTATTGGGTGAAGTGATGGTCAGTCAAGCTCTCACATGTTCAAAATATGCATGTTGTGGAGGTGCATATGTTGATAAATGTGTAGGAATGCTAAAAGCGATAACATAAGAAATGAAGATAAAATAGGAAATAAAGTTATATGGGAGAAGATGGAAGTGACTTCGGTGGTGGACAAGATGGGAAAGTGAGATTAAGATGGTTTGGACTTGTACAGAGGAGTTGTGTTGACACCCCAGTGACGAGGTGCGAGAGGTTGGTTGTAGGGGATTTGCGGTGGGGTAGAGATAGGCCAAACAAGTATTGGGGAGAGGTGATTAGTTAAAATATGACGCAATATTATATACCAAGGAACTCTAGATATAAATGAGTGGAGGTTGCAAATTAGGGTAGAGGGATGGAAAACTTTTTATCACATAATCAATCATTAAATAAAAAAATTTCTCAATTTTACTTGTGATTGTTATAGTTCAATAAGTTAACTTAATACAAATATCAAATGCTACTAAGTATTTTCGGTTAAGATGTACGAAGAGGGGAATTGTTGATAAATTTTTTAACCTTGAATATAATAGTAAAGTATCAATCAAGTTAGGCCACCTTTCCAAAATTAATAACTATGCACTAGCTAAATAACTACTCCATTGTCTCAAATTAATTGTTACTTTAGGCTTTTTAGAGTCGATTTGATTTATTCTAAAATTGAGGGAACATTATACAAAATAGAACCAATTGTGAAATTATTTAATCACATTGGATCCAACCTAAATTATTTATCCTTAATGGATCCATGACTCAAATTATTTACCCACTTATCCCACTTTCTCCTTTCTTATTTTGCGCATGATGTCAGCATCACTACTATGAATTAATCCACTGTGTTACTCCGACAGAATATTGATGGTATCCTCATTTACTCTAGGAATGAGGAAGAACATGTGACTCATCTGAGGGTTGTTCTGCAAACTCTCAAAGATTGCCAGTTATTCGCTAAGTTTAGCAAATGTGAGTTTTGGTTACAATCAGTTGCTTTCCCTGGGCATATAGTGTCTAGTGAAGGGATCCAAGTGGATTCTCAGAAAATAGAGGCAGTGAGACAATGGCCCATGCCCACTTCTCCTACAGATATCAGAAGTTTCTTGGGTTTAGCCGGTTATTACAGAAGGTTCATGGAAGGATTTTCATCCATAGCTTCTCCATTGACTAAGTTGACTCAGAAAAAGGTTAAGCTTCAGTGGTCAGATGAATGTGACAAGAGCTTCTCAGAATTGAAAACTAGGTTGACTACAACTCATGTTTTGACTTTACTAGAGGGTTCATATGGTTATGTGATTTATTGTGATGCATCCAGAGTTGGCCTAGGTTGTGTGTTGATGCAGTGAGGTAAGGTCATAGCTTATGCTTCTAGACACCTTAAGGTGCATGAGAAGAACTATCTGACTCATGACCTTGACCTTTAAACCGTGGTATTTGCCCTAAATATTTGGAGACATTACTTGTATAGTGTTCACGTAGATGTGTTCACAGACCATAAGAGCCTTCAATATGTGTTCACCCAGAAAGAGTTGAATCTTCGCCAGAGGAGATGGCTTGAGTTCCTCAAGGACTATGACATGAGTGTGCTTTACCATACTGGTAAGGCTAATGTAGTAGTTGATGCTCTTAGTAGAATATCTATGGGTAGTGTAGCACATGTTGAGGAAGAAAAGAAGGAATTAGCAAAAGATGTTCACTAGCGTGCTCGCTTAGGAGTTTGCCTTATAAACATATCAGGTGATGATGTGATAGTTCAGAATGGGTTAGAATCTTCATTGGTAGCAGAGGTTAAGGAAAAGCAAGACAATGATCCTATACTAGTTCAATTGAAGGGTGTCGTTCGTCAGCAGAAAGTTGAGGTTTTCTCCCAAAGGGGAGATGGAGTGCTTCGCTACCATGGTCGTTTATGTGTTCCTAAGGTGGGTGAGTTAAGACAACCGATCCTTATAGAAGCCCATAACTCAGGGTATTCTATTCATCCAGGCACCACTAAGATGTACCGTGATCTGCGCGAAGTCTTTTCTTGGAATGGCATGAAAAAGGATATAGCAGATTTTGTGGCTAAGTGCCCTAATTGTCAACAGTTGAAGGTAGAACATCAGAAACCAGGAGGTATGACTCAAGAGATTAACATTCCTACATGGAAGTGGGAAGTGAAAAACTTCATTACAGATTTACCTCGTACTCGCAGGCAGCATGACTCCATTTGGGTGATAGTAGACAGAGTTACTAAGTCAGCGCACTTTTTGGCTATCAAGACTACATATTCGGCGGAGGACTACGCCAAGCTTTACATTAATGAGATAGTCAGGTTGCATGTGGTTCCTTTGTCTATTATCTTAGATAGAGGTCCTCAGTTTACCTCTCATTTCTGGAAGTCATTTTAGAAAGGTCTTGGTACTCAAGTAAATCCTAGCATAGCATTTCATCCACAGACGTATGGTCAGGCAGAGCGTACCATTCAGACTTTAGAGGACATGTAAAGAGCTTGCGTGATCTATTTTAAGGGAAGTTGGGATGATCACCTACCTCTCATAGAGTTCGCCTATAATAATAGCTACCATTCCAGTATTCAGATGGCCCCTTATCAGGCATTGCATGAGCGTAGATGTAGATCTATAGTTGGTTGGTTTGAAGTAAGTGAAGCAGCCTTGATAGGGCCAAATTTAGTTCATGATGCTATGGAAAAAGTTTAGCTCATCAGAGATAGACCTAGGACAGCCCAGAGTCGCCAGAAGTCGTATGCAGATGTAAGGAGAAGGGACTTAGAATTTAAGATAAATGATTGGGTTTTTATGAAAGTATCACCTATGAAGGGGGTGATGAGATTTGGCAAGAAAGGGAAGCTTAGTCCTAGATATGTAGGCCCTTACAGGATCTTGAAAAGGGTTGGTAAAGTTGTTTATGAGTTAGAGTTGTCGGCAGATTTAGCAGCAGTCCATCTAGTCGATCACATTTCCTTATTGAAAAGGTGTGTGGGTGATCCAGCATCTATTGTACCATTATTGTACCATCAGAAAGTGTGGTTGTGAAGGATAGTCTCACTTATGAAGAGGTGCCAGTTGAAATTCTTGATCGTCCGGTTCGAAGGTTGAGAAACAAAGAAGTCGCTTCAGTTAAGGTTTTGTGGAGGAGCAGTCCGTAGAGAGAGCTACTTGGGAAGCAGAAGCAGCCATGAAAGCCAAGTATCCTCATCTTTTTCCTTTCGATTCCATGCCAGCTTGAGGTAATAGTTCCTCTCCAGTCTTTCAGTTACTCTTGCGTATATTCGGTCTTCGTATCACGTTTCTTCAGTTATACTTGCATTTTCAGCGTATTTGCATATTCTTGAAACTTAGTTAAGTCAGATTTCAATTTCAGTACTTAGTGGTAGGGTTTGCATCTCTTTACCTCCATACCCAGTTAGTTTAGTCTTCATTCGAGGACGAATGATCCTAAGGGGGAGATAATGTAACACCCCAAATTCTAAAAGAGACAAAATGAAGATTTTTAGAAGTTGCAGGTGCCACCAACGGAGGCCACCTACGGTCCGTAGCTGGGGTACGTGGTTGCCCACCTGCAACTCCCTTCCCAGAACCCAAAAAAATTCGACCAAGGCATGAACTACGATTGGACTTAGGGACCGTAGGTCAGACCACGGGCCGTGGTCCAGATCTGTGGATCGTGAACCCCAAAAGCCATCCTCTGAAGCCAAACAATGGCTGACCAGGGCGGACCGTAGGTCCATCCACGGTCCATCGGTAAGGCCCGTCATTGACCTCGACAGATTTTAAGTCAAGGGTCGTTTGGTCTTTTTCCCTATTTGTTGGACACCTAAACTACGTTGTTTAACCCCTAAACTACATCGTTTTGGTCGGTTTAAGCCTAGTAACTAAATCAGAACTTACCCTAAGCGATTCATTCTCCAAAATTCATCCAATTAGAACGAAAAGAGGAGAAAGCAGTCGACCAAACCCTCTCCAAGAACACAACAAGTTTCTTTCAGTTCCAGCCTCGAAATCGAAAGATTCTCCATGGAATTCGTCACTAGGTATGTGGGATTTCACTAGTGGGTTCCTTTCACCCATTAGGTCCCTAGAATTCAGTCAGATTCTTGATTCTATATATCATGTTTAGACTTAGGATTTCTAGAACATCAAATAATTGTTGCGATATAGCGACTTAGGGTTTCTAGAACATCAGATAATTATTGCGATTTAGTTGTTAGAGTAATCCTAATCAGATTATTATGTTTCTGTAACCATGTTGTTTAATGCTTGCATGAAATTTAGAACCCTAGTTGTGTAGATTCGTTTAATTCATGATTTACACTTGCTAGGTCAGTTTATGCATGTATACATGCTCCAGTTAAAAATGTTTCATTACCAGTACTTATAGTTGCATTTTTAGTTAGCATGTCAGAATCTTGAGCTATACAGTATATTTTAGTTATATTGTATTGTACACATTTCCAGTTAGGAGTAGGCTTAACACCGAGTTGGACTAGAATCAATCAGCCTTATAGTTCCAGAACTACGTGCCCCCGTAGGTTTATAAGTCCCCTCAATGGGCATCAGATTTAGTGATCACGCCATTCATGCCTTTATACCCCTGGCAAGGTATATTGGGTCCTCTCAATGGGGCGTATACATCGGACTCCACGTTTAGCTCACGTGGTTTTATGTCGGTTAGTAGTAGCTCCCACAGTCAGACTCTAGTGTATTGACCAGGTTATCGGTTATATTCTGTATTCAGTTTCAGCATGTTATGTACTTGGTCATTGCATTTAGTTTAGTTCATTTTTAGTATATCTCAGTATCTCTATCATGTTCAGATTATATCATTGCTTAATATGCTTTGTTCAGTTATATGTTTGTTCAGCTTTATCCTATCATGCATGCTCAGTACCTTTCAAGTACTGACGCATACTCTGCGCTACATCTTTTCGTGATGTAGGTTTAGGTCCTCAATATTCAGATCACGTGTAGATCATTTCCCTATCCTTATTCAGCGGTATCAGTCACTACAAGAAATCTGCTTGTTAGTGGCGCAAAAAGTCGCCACAAATTCACCCAAAGTCGCCACTATAGCGTTATAGCGGCGACAATTGCGGCGTAGCTAGTACTTCCATAACTAAAGGTTATTTGTGACGACACCAGGGAGTTGCCACAATAAATATCTATTTGTGGCGATATTTTTTGCCACCAAAGGTAAACAAATACGCTTCAACAAACATTTTTACAACAAACATTTGGCCATGTCGCCACTAAAATAAATGATTTAGGAGCGACATAGTCGCCATAAAAGCACAATCTAATAGTGACAACATTGTCCCGCTACTAAAAGTACTTATTGGTAGCGATTCTTGTCGCTACAATACCAATAACTATTAGTGGCAACGTTATCATGTTGCTGAAAAGATAGTTTTAGTAGGAAAACTAGTCGCCACAAAACCTATTAAACCATTAGTGGCAAGTCTCATTTTGCCACAAAACCTATATATATATATATATATATTTATATTTTTTATGTTTTCTCAACCGCTAAATTGTAATTATTCAACACATATATAGACATTGAGAAAAATGATAGCAAATATTAAACGCAATAAAATTCTCTAAAACTAATATATTTATTTATATATAGCTATTAAAAGCATCCAATAGAATTTACACTACAAAATCATTTTGTACTTGAGTGTTATTATATTCATATACACATTATCAAAAATTTGCATTGCACATCTTCAAGCTCCTTGATCGATCCCATTGTTTAAGAATCTTGTTTTCCCTGCTATTAAAGAACACAAAATCACTTTGATTATTCAAATAATGATACTAGCAAAAAAAGAGGAATTGCATATTGTTATTTCAAATAGCCTTGCAATTGAGATGCTGCCTCAATCATCTCAAAAATATTCAACTAGACCAAGAAATAAGCAAAGGGTGAAGTTGAACTATTAATGAAGGGAACAGAATCAGCCTCTCTGGCATAGTATGTTATACATTGATTGATAGAGGGAACAAGAAAAAGGGATCTTCTCATTTATCATTTAAGAATTCACGAAAAAATTCAGAAGTGAATCTTTTGAGAGATAAAAGAAAATAAAATTAACCCACTATGAAATTATAAACGTTATGCATGATAAATCCAATAACAAAATATATGGGAGTCACTAATTACCTTGGATTTATCCAAACAAAGATTGCTCAAATCCTTAATTCAGATAAAAAAAAAAAACAAACACCATGAGGAAAATATGCACCAATTTGCAGGCCATGGTTCTTACCTAAACATATTATTCTACCTTGTTATTTTCCTTATTCTTTTCAATGCTACATTCGCCACTTATAATCAAATATCTAATTTAGTGATGATCCTTTGGATGACATTGAAATTGAAAAAAGTAACAGTAGAAAGTTATAATCCTACAATGGAGATATTCTTGTCATCAATCCATAACTTCATTTTGAGAATTTTAGAGTAAAGAATGCTAACACTTCATTACAAGCTTGGAAATAATAAATTCTCTATGATTCTCACAGTATAAAAAACAACTAGGATGGATGTAATGTGTAACTACACTGGAGTTTTCTGTTGAACTTCTCTTGATGAGCCATTTGAATTTTGCTTCTACCAATATCGATATCAACTATGACTATACTATTGCCCAAAACAAGAAGCAGGCTAAAACTAGTTTTACAAAGAAAAGGATTTAAGTAGTCTAAATCAAAGTTAGAAAAATTGCCAAACTCACTACTTGGTTGGAGAACCACAACTATCCAGCTTAGTTTTCAAAAAGATAATTTGAGTTTTGTAACTTACAGTTGTTCTTCTAATAAAATTCAAGAATTGAATTTTCATATTAATGTTAGAGTCACTAAAGAGTTAGTGATTTGAATAAGCTGGAAGCAATCCAACTTTATCATAAAGACAGAACAATAAGTGGAAGAAGTCCAGCTATGAAAAAGTATTGAAAGCAACTAGCATGTAATAAGACATGATCAAGTAGCAGAATTTCAGAAGAAATAGTAGTTTTATTATTGTTATTTTTCCTTCATACTTAGTTTTAATAAACAATAGTTTTATATTTATACTTTCCTCTTCCTCTCTTTCTAACGGTGCGAGAAACTGCAAAGTAAAAAAATATCATTACCATTGATGAAAGAGAACTCCAACTGAAATACAATGACCAGGCAACAATATGTTTTACAGTTTTTTGGACCAAGTTGGATATGTTTTATTTCTGTATATTTAAACCAAAATAGAGGAGTTAGTCTTTTGCTACTTAGCAAAAATCTTTCCTTGTTGATAAAAAATAATAATGGTGACAACATATTAACAGTTATGTTATGGGAGCTACCAAATAAAAATCCAACAAACTTCAAATCTTATGCACTTAAGAGTATAGATTCTTGACTCAGTTGGATCTGTTTTACTATTCTTGATGCCAATGAAAATAATGTTAGTTGTTTGTTACTTAATCAAAATCTTTTCATGTTTATCAAAAGAGAATAATGATGATAGCATATTAATAGCTACGATTTGGGAGCTACAAAAGAAAAATCCAATAAAATTCCTCTAACAAATTCAAAATGTTTCAGCAAATAGAGGGTGCAAATCATTTCTAGTATACTACAGAAACCCAAAATGCACCAGTTTGGAGCATGAACTAACCTGCGCCAGTTTCAGCCTTTAAGAAAGGGGAGTATACTATCTTCTAGATTTCTTGATGATTGTGTCTCTCAAGATGTTCTTTGGCGATAGCTACTTGATATTTGTTCGGTTTGTTGAGGTACTTGACATGGATTAGATGATTGTCTTGTCTCTAAATATACCTTTGTAACTCCTATTGGTTGTACTTGTGGTTGCGACTTTATTTCAGAACTTCCACGACCTCGAAAATTGAAACATCCAGATCATGTACCACCCCTCCCACTTTTACCTTGTCCAGTTCCTTTCATTTTCGTCAACATCATATTCAAAAAAGAGAAGTATAAAAATCAGAAATTAATCAAAGACAAACTAATGTGAAAAGTAAGTCTATGATAAATAACACAATAATCTCTGGACCCATTGTCAAACAAAGACAAACTCATCATAAAATAAAACGAGTTTGACCAACTAATGAAATCAAGTATATGATGTGGATTTATGTTATTTATTTCCTGTACATATTTCAATTCAAATAGACTATATTGTTGAATTGGAATAAATTAATTAACCACAACACATGTAAGCATGTTCAAGTTAGAGTTGTTTGTGTTTCTTTGCAAATTACTATTGCTAGAGGGGATAAATTTGTTCTCTAGTTAACCCTATGAAATGTAAATTATCGTGTGCAACAGATAATTAGCTAGGCTTCTTGTAACAATAGTACTCTAGTAGTTGTCAAATACACAACTAATGTGGTGTTGCCGATTAAACTATGCTAGTTCTACAAACTAGGGAATGCAGTAGAATAAATGAAACCATGAGTAATCCAATTAACATATAGAGCAGTTAATTATGAATTCCACATTCAAGTATTGTTCAAGTAGTTCCTTCCTCGAGCTGTGACAATCAATGAAAGACGATACAAAAAGTGGCTCGATCAATCTGAGTAGCATCTTAATAAAAGTTTAAATATACCTCACGGACATTAAACAAAATTAGTGAATAGGTTCAAGAAATGCCTCACGTTAAATGAGTTGTTCCTCAGATGGCAACATCTATTGAATCAATGACCCTTTCATTTTTTTCTTCACATAAATGGAATGTAAGGAAGTGTGTAATTCCAAAATTAGTTACGGAAAAGAGCATTAACTTTAAACAGCCTCTCCTGAAGCTTTTTTCACATTACAAAATGCAAGAATCTCAATAAAGCACCTATTGTCCAAATGAAACACAAGACTTGGCTATGACTGATTATAATAGAATACCAAAACTAAAGAACTATTTTTAAACTAAAAAAATTCTTTTCTATGCATAAGTCATTGAGTTCAAGATACTCGATTACTGCAACACATAATCAAAATAACAACATCAAAAGGTCTAGAACCTGAAAGGTACACTTTCAGCTTACCCAAAGAAAGAGATAACTCAGAGACGACTTTTAAAATTGAGAATCGACATAATACAAAAAATAAAAGTAGGGATTAACATGAATTGGACTTTCATATACAAAATTTCAGAACTTTGAACGACGAACATGTTAAGACCTTTAGAACCTTGAACGACTTACCCTCGTACTGATTTTCAAACTATGAACTCACTTTTTTCGTCCTTTGACCTTAGAGAACCCTAGTCCTACAGATTTTCAAGTAGGGTAAAGAAATTACATGTGAAATCTGAAAAATACATATATCAGAAAAGGGATTTGACCACATACATGATGGAGAACACACTTTAAAGAACATTATTAGTGAGAAATTAAAGAATTTTTGGCAAAGAGGAACACTACCCTATAGATTTTCAAGTGGGTTAAAGAAATTGCCTGTGAAATCTGAAAAATATATGTATTCAGAAAGGGATTTGAGCGCATACCTGATGAACATACTTTAAAGAACCTTATTACTAGGTATTGAAGAATTTTCAGCAAGAGGAACCTTATTTCTATAGATTTGAGCAAATATTAACAAACAAACACTAGTTCTCCCGCTCCACCGGCTCTGTCTTCTTCTAATCTCTTTTTCTTTTGTCCCTCTTTCCAATAGATTTTCTTCCGTAAATGTTCCTTTAGCTTTGAGAAAAGAGAAATGTTTACTTCAAAGAACAAAGAGAAACATATACAACAGAGCAAGGAGCAAAGAGCAAATACAACTTTTGTTTTCTTTGTTTTTTAATTTAACTTGGAACATTCTAAAAAAATTATTGTGTTTTAAAATTATAATAATTGGGATAATTTTAGGGGCGATCAAGTCGCTACAAATGACATTCAGAGGCGATATTTAATAAGTTGTCACTAAAATATGGAGACAAAATTTTATTATGAGCGGGAATTGATAATTTCATAATAAGTGATGCCTATTAGTAGTGATCCTATATTGCTTGTTGCTATATGTATACGTTCTGGAGCGACTACACATGTCGCCACTGAATATGAAGCTACAGTAGCAAAAACTGAAGTCGCCACTAAATGTCGCCACAATAAATGTTGTTTCTTGTAGTGACTCACCACAAGCAAGGAGAATAGTCGAATCCAAGCTTGAATTAAAGGAAGATCACCTCAAACACCATACCCTACACTTTTTGGAAAAATGTAGAAGAAATATGGGTTAGTACAAAAATGCACTACGTATTATAGTCATGCATAAAATCCTTGAAAACATGCTAAAAAGGAAATTTTAGTTGAAAATCATGAACTATGCTTATTTAAAGATGCATCATGAACATTAGTGTAAAAGCATAAGTAATAAGCATATTCAACATATAGATCATCGTATCATAGTGGAAACATACCATAAATAACCTCAAAACATCCTTGTGCAATGCATGGTTAAGATCCCATAATCCTACCCACACTAAGGAAAGCTTCTTGAGTAACTATAGTTCATAACTCATATTCTTGATCATGTTACCATAGTTGGAGATTAGCCTTAACCGACTTAGACCATGTGAGCTTACCTTGGAATCCGGTGTGTACCCCACAACTAAAAGGGGTTGTCCTATTTGCCTAAGGTAGAACCATACTATTAGCTTAGGTAGATCCACTAGCTAAAGACCTATGAGAGAACATAGTTTATGGGATAAGGGGATTTCTATTAGAAAACCCGGCCTCTACTAAAGTGAGGGCTTCCATCCCAAGAGATTATTCCTAGAAACTCGGCCTCTACTAACTTGAGGGCTTCCATCTCATATCACTATCCACTTGGTGCTAAGAATAATTCCCATTGAGTTCATGTTAAGTCTTGACTTAATTTCATAATTACGGAAGAATGTCTTGACACTCGATCCATATAACTCATACTAAAGCTCATAGATTCATTAGGTGAAACTAGTTTTCCAACCTTATAATCAGTAGATGTGACCAACCTTTCATATCATATCATATTCATACATAAGTGTGTACATGAGGATAATAATCCAATCAACAAAACAATTAGATCATAATCATATTCAGTTTACTCCCAAAGTGATTTAAATGCATATACATAAGCCTCATAACATACATAATTCTCATGCTTTTCCCTTCAAGGACCATATATCACATTCAATCAATATATCTAGAATTACTACATTAGACATGGATATTAACATGATTCAATTACTATTAGTACTATAAGCATAATGGAATAATACTCTTCTTTCTACAATTCACCCACACTTTTAGATCCATTTTGGAAAAATAGGGAAATTCATGGATTCTTATGGAATTAAACTTAAAATCATATAAAATCATCAATATATCCATAATTAAACATAATACAATCATTAAAAACGAATTTGAAAGGAATCCATGATATTGAAGTAAGACCCTAGGTTTTAGGATTTCTAACTTTGAAATTAAGGGTTTTGGAGGGACTTCATGGATGAAAACTATCCATGGATGAAGGACTACAATACCTTATTGAATAAACCCCATGAAATTGAGTAGAAAAGATGGATCCTTCAACCCTAGCTTAACCTTTCTTCTTCTTCTTCCTGGGAGTTCTAGAGAGAATATTTTGGAGAGGGTTTGGTTTTGATTTGGGGATTTCGGAATTATGATTCTAGATGAGTTAATTTAGGTGGGTAAAATACTTATATAGGTTTTTAAAATAGGCTTAAAACGACATCACTTAACCATTAATTGAAAAGAAACTCCCCAAAAGACCCCTAAGTCTAACTACCAATTGCATGACCTACGACCATGGACCCACGAACCGTGGGTGGGACCACGACTCGTATTGGTAAACCATGGTCCGGTGGTTTGGGGCCTTTTTTTGAGGGGCTTGACCCATGACCCCTACCCACGGGGCGTGGGTTGCCCTCGCAGGTCACTGCCTAAGTCACTTTTGAGGCTTTTTCCTCAAGGACCCATAGTTTGTCCTTGGGGTTTAAGCCTAGACGTTTTAACACGAAAACATGAATTTTAAGGTACGGGGAGGTACTTTCAAGGCTCGAACCCTAACGTTAGGTGCTAGTTTAGTCTACTAGTTTTCCGAAATGTTACAATACAAGTCATTTTAAAGTCAAATTCACCTAAACTAATTCATATTTTCACAACACCCA
Source organism: Solanum gracilifrons (assembly GCA_029582605.1). Taxonomy (NCBI): domain Eukaryota; kingdom Viridiplantae; phylum Streptophyta; class Magnoliopsida; order Solanales; family Solanaceae; genus Solanum; species Solanum gracilifrons. Next base: position 63,396 of record JAJOOH010001387.1, on the reverse strand, counting down.
AATATTTCGCAAAGTTCATCTCCTCCCCAAATATTCTCTCTCTAGAACTTCAAGTAAGAAGAAGAAGAAGGAAGTTGGGGCTAGGGTTCAAGGAGCCCCATTACAATAGTTCCAATTAAAAGGACACAACCCATACACTCATAGTTTGAAAATGAGATATTAGAAGTGAAACATAAAGTGAATCTTCCGTCCTCGAATCATGAGGACTCACCTCAAGCGTGGAGAATAGTCGAATCCAAGCTTGAACCAAATGATGACCGCCTTAGGAACTGGACCCTACACTTGGGAAAAGTATAGGAAAATATAGGTTAGTACAAAAAAGCACCAAGTATGATAGCCATACATGAAAACCTAGAAAACATGTTAAAAAAGACATTTTAGTTGAATGCATGCAATTTATAAGTTAAAGCATCATTTAGAAGGAAAAGGGAAAGCATAATGTCATAAACATGTTCATTTCAAAGATCATCATATCATAGGAGAAACATACTTCAAGTACCCTCAAAGTCTACTTGTGCAATGCATGAATAAGATCCCATAATCCTATCCATGCTACGTAAAGCTTCTTGAGTAATCATAGTTCATAATTCATCTTTTTGTTCATAGTGGGAATAAGCCTTAACCGACATAGACCATGTGAGCTTAACATGGAATCCGATGTTTCCCACACCGTAAAGGGTTGTCCTACTTGCCTAAGGTAAGACCATGACTTGTTAGCTTTTAGGTGGATCCACTAGCTAAAGACTTATGGAGGCACATAGTTTATGGGATAAAGAGATTTCTACTAGAAACCCGCCCTTTATGACAGAGGACCTTCCATCTCAAGAGATTGCTTCTAGAAACCCGCCCTTTTTGACGGAGGAGCTTCCATCTCATAGCAATATCCACTCAGTGCTAAGCATCTATCCCACATATTACTTATTAAGTCATAACTTGTTTCACTAGGATAGCTCATTAGATTCAATTAGGTGAGAATTGCCTTTCAACCTTAGAATCATCAAATTGTGAGAAAACCTTCCACATTATATTCATTGTATGTTCATGAGAATGGCCTTTCGATCAACACAACAACATCATCATAATCATGGACAATGCACGCTCAAAGTGTTCTTAAAGCATATACATAAATCTCATAGTCATGCATACATCATAGTTTACCCTTCAAGGATTAAGGATCACATTCAATCAACACATCTAGAATTACTACTTTAGACATGGATAATAAAATAATTCAAATGCTCAATTCATTACATTCATAATTCTATAATATTCTACTTGCATCAATTAATACCACACTTTGAGATCCAATTGGGAAAATAGGGGAATTCATGTATTCTTGTGGAATTCAACATAAAACCATCTAAATCATAAATATATACATAATAAAACATTATTCAATCATGAAAAACGAATTTGAAAGAAATTCACGAGATTGAAGTCAAACCCTAACTTTTGGGATTTCTAGTTTTGAAATTGGGGTTTTTGAAGGGGCTCCATGGATGAATTCTATCCATAGATGAAGAGATACCATACCATGGTGATGAAATCCAATGAATTTTAGTGGAAAATCTTGTTCCTTCAACCCTAGCTTTCACTTTCTCCTTCATCTTCCTTGAAGTTCTAGAGAGAGTTTTTGGGGAAAAATTGGTTTCGATTTGGGAATTTGGAGTTATGAAGGAGATGACTTGATTTGGGGGTCTTAAAACTATATATAGTTATTTTAAATTAATACAAAACGACTGCTTAATATTAACTTAAAATGGAAAACCCAAAAGTGCATCTCAACTAATTCCCAAAAATGGTTCCAGGTCACCACCCACAACCCCCCTTACTGACGGCCCGTGGTTGGACCCACGACCCATACTGGTGAAGTATGGGTTGGGGTCTGAGTCCTTATTCTGCAGATTCCATCTATGGCCCCTCACCCACGTGGCGTGGGGGGACATACGAGGAGTGGTGGCCCCTCGTGGGTCACTGCCCATGTACATTTTTGTGCATTCCTCAAGGTCCCATGGTTGGTCCTTGGGGTTTGAACCTTGACGTTCTAACACGTAAAAAAATATTTTTTTAGGTATGGGGATGTACATTTTACGACTTTAACTCTCGTGTTAATCTCTAATTTAGCCTACTAGTTTCTGGAGTATTACATTATCTTCCCTTTGGAAACATTCGTCCTCAAATGACTATCTAGACACCTTACAAAATTAAAGTCTCAAAACTAGCAACCCAACATGCATGAAACATCTAAATAATGCATAATTCAAGGAGGAAACATCAACTCCAACTTAAAACATAATCAATTCAATCCAAGGAAGTAGGAACTACATCTAACAACCCAATATGCATGAAGCTCAATATTTCTCATATTCATAGGAGGAACTACCCTCTCCAACAAAAATCATGCTCAGCACATTATCATGGAACCAATATGCAATTATTTCTCAAAAGCATACTAAGACATGTTCATCAGTTCATCTCATGAAGTCAAATAGGCAAGTCATACTAAATGCAGAACAATATGAGGAAAGTCAATCATAAAAACTCTTTTTCTTACTAAACATGAATTTCATCAAGAACATGCACAACATAAGGAAATCACGGAAAACACATATAACACACATGACTCCCAAAGCACTAAAACTCAAAAGGAACTATTTACCTCAAGCTTCACTAGGAGTAGAAGGCAAGAGATGAGGATATTGGGATTTCATATCGGCCTCGGCCTCCCAAGTATCACCCTCAACTAAATGATTTCTCCATAAAACATTCACGGAAGCTACTTCTTTGTTTCTCAATCTCTTTACTTGCCGGCCTTAGATTTTTACCGGAACCTCTTCATATGAAAGGCTTTGATCAACTCCCAACCCTTCTAGGGGAAAAATGGATGCCGGATCTCCAATACACTTCTTATGCATAGAAACATGAAATATCGGATGAACCGGGGCCAACTCATTTGGAAAATCAGACTCATAGGCAACTTTCCCAATACATTTCAATATTTGGTATGGGCCTACATATCGGGGACTAAGTTTCCCTTTCTTGCCAAATCTCATCACACCCTTCATGCGTGAGATTTTCAAATAAACCCAATCATTCACTTAAAATTCTAGATCCCTTCTTCTCACATCGGCATAAGACTTTTGTCTACTTTGAGCCATTCTCAAGCTCTCTCTAATGAGCCAAACTTTCTCAAAAGGTTCATAAACCGATTCCGAACCCATAAGAGCAATGTCACCTACCTCAAACCAACGAAACAGAGACCTACATCTCCTACCATACAAGGCTTCAAAAGGAGCCATATCGATACTTGAGTGATAACTATTATTGTAGGCAAACGCTATTAATGTCAAGTGGTCATCCCAATTACCCTTGAAATCTATAACACATGCCCTCAATACATCTTCTAATGTTTGGATGGAACGCTCCGCTTGCCCGTCGGGTTGGGGATGAAAAGCCGTGCTAAGATTGACGTTAGTACCACACCCTTTTTTGAATGACTTCCAAAAGTGCAAAGTAAATTGAGTACCCCAATCCGAAATAATAGATAAAGGGACCCCGTGAAACTTCACTACATCACTTATATACAACTTGGCATAGTCTTCCGCCGAATGAGAAGCCTTAACGGGAATAAAGTGGGCTGATATTGTCATACAATCTACAATGACCCAAATAGAATCATGTTGCCTTCGAGTGCGAGGAAAACCCACAATAAAGTCCATATTAAGATTTTCCCACTTCCAAGTGGAAATACTTATATTTTGGTACAAGCCTCTTGGCCTTTGATTCTCAACCTTAACTTGTTGACAATTAGGACATTTGGCTACAAATCCCGCAATATCTCTCTTCATATGATTCCACCAATAGACTTCCCGTAGATCACGGTACATCTTGACGTAGCTCCCGGATGAATAGAATACCGAGAACTATGAGCATCGTCTAAAATTTGTTCCCTAAAACCATCAACATCCGACACACATAATCGACCTTAGTACCTAAGCACCCCATCTCCCCCTTGGGAGAAAGCCTTTACGGATTTTTTGAGTACCGAATCTTTCAACTCAACTAATATGGGATCAAGGTCTTGCTTAGACTTCATATCCATCACAAAGGATGATTCGAAGCCATTATGGACCATGAAACCACCCTTAGTGGAATCCACTAGTTGAACACCTAGCCGAGCCAACCTATGCACCTCACAAACCAATTCTTTCTTTTCATCCTCTACATGAGCCACTACCCATGGACAATCTACTAAGTGCATCCGCTACCTCGTTAGCTTTGCCGGGGTGGTAAAGGACACTCATATCATAATCCTTCAAGAGTTCTAACCACCTTCTTTGTCATAGATTCAAGTCTTTTTGACTAAACACATATTGGATACTCTTGTGACCGGTGAAAACATCCACATGGACCCCATACGAGTTATGTGTCCATATTTTCAAGGAAAATACAACCTCCGCTAACTCAAGATCATGGGTCAGATAATTCTTCTCATGAATTTTAAGTTTCCTTGAAGCATAGGCAATCCCTTTACCGTTTTGCATGAGCACACATCTCAACCCTACTCTAGAGGCATCACAATACACCATAAAACCATTGGTACCCTCTAGTAAGATCAACACTAGAGCGGAAGTAAGTACATCTTTCAAATCTTGGAAGATTTTCTCACAAGCCTCCGACCACTCAAACTTAGCCTTCTTTTGAGTCAAAGCCGTCAATGGAGCAGCAATGGAGGAAAACCCTTCAACACACCTCCTATAGTAACTGGCCAAACCCAAAAAGCTTCTAATATCAGAATGAGTTAGAGGTCTAGGACAACTCTAGACCGCATCCGTCTTCTTAGGATCTACCTCAATTCCCTTGCTTGGCACAATATGACCAAGGAAAGTTACGGACCTCAACCAAAATTCGCACTTACTAAACTTTGCAAAAAGTTGTTGATCCTTAAGAACTTGCAACACTATTCTCAAATTGTCCACATGTTCACTCTCACTTCTTGAATAGACCAAAATATCATCAATAAACACGATCACAAATATGTCTAGGTATTGCCTAAACACTCTATTCATCAAGTCCATAAATGTCGCCGGAGCATTAGTCAACCCATACGACATAACCACAAATTCAAAGTGGCCATACCGGATTCTAAAGGCCGTCTTTGGGATATCAATCCCTCTTACCCTTAGTTGGTGATGACCCGAACAAAGATTAATCTTAGAGAAATAGCTAGCCCCTTGGAGTTGGTCAAACAAATCATCGATTCTTGGAAGAGGATATTTATTCTTGATGGTCACTTTATTCAATTGTCGATAATCAATTCACATTCTAAGAGACCCATCCTTCTTTCTAACAAACAACACTGGAGCACCCGATGGAGAGATACTCAGTTGGATGAACCCCTTATCTAATAAATATCTTAGTTGCTCTTTCAACTCTTTTAACTCCGCCGGAGCCATTCTATAGGGAGGAATAGAGATAGGTTGAGTATCCGGAAGAAGGTCAATACCAAAATCTATTTCCCGCTCGGGAGGAATATCGGGAAAATCATTAGGGAAAACTTCCTGAAACTCATTCACTATTGGAATCGACTTTAGAGAAGGGGTTTCAGATTCAACATCTTCCACCCTAACAAGATGGTAAATACACCCTTTGGAGATCATCTTCCAAGCTTTAAGGTAAGACAAAAATTGATCTCTAGGCATATAATTTTCTCCCTTCCACTGTAATATAGGCACATTTGGAATTTGGAATCTAACCACCCGAGTCCTACAATCGATAGAGGGATAACAAGCATGCAACCAATCCATACCCAAAATCACGTCAAAGTCTAACATGTCTAGCTCTACTAAATCCACCAAAGTAACTCTATGTGACAAGGAAATAAGACAACTTCTATAAGCTTTCCTAGCCACCATGGAATCACCAATCGGGGTAGAAACCGAAAAACGTTCTACTAAATCTTTGGGGAGTATTTCAAACTTCATGGCCACAAAAGGTGTCACAAAGGACAAAATAGCACCGGGATCTAACAAGACATACACATCAATAGAAAAGGCTTTTAACATACCGGTCACAACATTCGGGGAGCTCTCTTGATCATCTCGGGATCGAAGAATATAAAAGTGGTTTTGCTTTTGAGCATTTGAGTTTGAACCGCTTGGAGGTGACCTCTTGTCCTCTTTTCTCTTACCCGAAAATGTTGGGCAATTCCTCAATTGATGACCACTTTTACCACAACCATAACAAACATCCGAGCCGGCTAGACACTTACCATTATGTCTCTTATCACACTTAGCACAAGTGGGCCTAGCCATAGAAGATCCACCACCATTGCCTCCTTGTGGGTTAGGGTTAGACACCCTATCCTTGTTCACCCTTGGAGAAGCTTTTGAGGAACCTTGGTTGGAGAACCTTTGCTTGAACTTTTGTCGACCTTGTCCATCAGACCTAGCATTAGAGAAATTCCCATCACCGGTTCTAGCACTCTTCACCTCTCTATTCTTTTTCTGAGCTTTGACTCCTCAATTTGTTGAGCGTACACCATAAGCCTTGAGATATCCATGTCATGAAGGAGCATTGTCGTACAACATTCTTCTTAAACCAAGTTGGACACACCCGTCAAGAACTTACTCATCTCATCCCTCGAATCCACCACCATGGATGGAGCATAATTGGATAGTTGGACAAAATTTCAAGGTATATTCCTTAACACTCATGCTACCTTGCCTAAGTTTAGTGAATTCTTCCACCTTAGCTTCCCTCAAATCTCGAGGAAAGAATCTATCAAGAAACGCCGATTTAAACACTTCCCACTCTACAGGACCTGCTCCTACCGGCCTCTTGTTCTTCCATTGATCATACCATTCTTGAGCAACACTCTTCAATTGGTAGGCGGCTAGCTCCGCTTTATCTACCGAATTCACCCCCATAATGTCAAGTATTTTGTAAGCCTCTTCCACAAATTCTTGAGGATCCTCTTTCACTTTGGTGCCATGAAACTCGGGAGGGTTCATTTTAGAAAAATCCCTAACCCTTGAAGCAGCCAAATTTAGATTAGGATTTATTGGAGCTACAACTTCTCTATTGGCTTGAGCCGTCGCGACTTGAGCCAACATTTGGAAAGCCGACCTAAACTCCACATGGGTAACATTCTCAACCACGGGATCAACCGGAGCTTGATTATCTTGAGGAGGAGCTCCTTCATTCACATTGTCACCCTCCATTCTTCTTGCGTTAGCCCTTCGTGTATTCATATCCTGAAGACACAAGAGAAGGGTTAGGAAATGGAATTTATAGAGTTAAACTATAAGGCACGACTTAGGAGTAACGAAAGAAGTATAGTTTCCTAAACATCTTGTAACCTCTCATTCATAAATATGGCGCACTTCACACTCATTAACAAGACTCTACTAGACGCAGCTTATGAGACATCATCCTAGAATCATTCTAAACCTTGTGCTCTTATTACCAAGTTTGCCATGATCCAAGGGTACCCCTTAGATGTAACAAGGCACATAGAACCCCGAAAGGCCCCATGTAAGCCACTTAGCATATTTTAACATAAAACAAAGAATAATAAAGAGTAATAACACATTTCAAGTCTTAAAAAGTTTTGTTTTTCATAAAAGCGAAGCGAAAGTCTAGATTTGTCTCAATTAGCCATCTATTACAATAGTTCCAATGAAAAGGGACACATACCATACAATCATATTTCAAAAATGAGATACTAGAAGTGAAACTCAAAGTGAATCTTCAATCCTCGAATCATGAGGACTCACCAAAAGCGAGGATAATAGTCGAATCCAAGCTTGACCCAAATGATGACTGCCTTAGGAACCGGACCCTACACTTGGAAAAAGTATAGGAAAATATGGGTTGGTAAAAAATGCACCAAGTATGATAGACATGCATAAAAATCTAGAAAACATGCTAACAAGGACATTTTAGTTGAGGGCATGCAATTTATAAGTTAAATAATCATTTTTAAGGAAAAGGGAACGCATAATATCATAAGCATGTTCATTTTATAGATGATCATATCATAGGGGAAACATACCACATGTATCCTTAAAGTCTACTTTTGCAATGCATGAATAAGATCCCATAATCCTACCCATGCTACGTAAAGCTTCTTGAGTAACCATAGTTCATTATTCATCTTCTTTTTCATAGTGGGAATAAGCCTTAACCGACATAGACCATGTGAGCTTAACATGGAATCCAATGTTACCCACACCGAAAAGGGTTGTCCTACTTGCCTAAGGTAAGACCATGGGTTGTTAGCTTTTAGGTGGATCCACTATCTAAATACCTATGGGGGCATATAGTTTATGGGATAAGGAGATTGCTGCTAGAAACTCACCCTTTCTGACGGAGAAGCTTCCATCTCAAGAGATTGCTTCTAGAAACCCGCCCTTTCTAAGGAAGAGCTTCCATCTCATATAAATATCCACTCTTTGCTAAGTATCTATCCCACGGAGTACTTATTAAGTAATAACTTGTTTCATTAAGATTTATCATTAGATTCCATTAAGTGAAAATTGACTTTCAACCATAGAATCATCATATTGTGAGAAAACCTTTCACGTTATATTCATTGTATGTTCATGATAATGACCTTTCAATCAACACAACAACATCATCATAATTATGGACAATTCACGCTAAAAGTGTTCTTAAAGCATATACGTAAATCTCATAATCATGCATACATTATAGTTTACCCTTCAAGGATTAAGGATCACATTCAATCAACACATATAGAATTACTACATTAGACATGTATACTAACATAATTCAACTGCCCAATTCATTACATTCATAATTTTGTAATATTCTACTTGCATCAATTAATACCCACACTTTGAGAACCAATTGGGAAAATAGGGGAATTCATGTATTCTTGGGGGATTCAACATAAAACCATATAAAATCATCAATATATCATAATAAAACATAATCCAATCATTAAAAACGAATTTGAAAGGAATTCATGAGATTGAAGTCAAACCCTAACTTTTGGGATTTCTAGCTTTGAAATTGGGGGTTTTGAAGGGGCTCCGTGGATGAATTCTATCCATGGATGAAGAGCTATTATACCTTGGTGATGAAATCCAATGAATTTGAGTGGAAAAGCTTGTTCCTTCAACCCTAGCTTTCACTTTTTCCTTCTTCTTCCTTGATGTTCTAGAGAATGAACTACTACAAAAATAGGCTTTAGCGACATTTATTTTGCAGCAATAACCTAATTGCCGCTAATGTATTCACTCGAGGCAAAATATCAATGGCTAATGTATAATGGCTAGCAATAAGTACACTTTTACTAGAAAATTAAAAGAATAGCCGGAAAACATATTTTATTCTAAAAATGAAAAACTCCGGCTGCACAAATCCTTTTCCTATTTTAATTAATAAACCTCCCGCCTTTTGCAAACAAAAGCTCACGTAATATGGAAAAATCACTAACCTAGAAGTCCAGTGACCTAATTATCAAAGCAGCGACATCAAGAAACCTATTCCGTCATAATATTATGTCCTAAATCACAGTATTCAGGTGTGTAGAATGTTCTTCTCCAAAATCTGGGCGATAAATGTTGCCTCCTCTATTTTTTTCTGTGTATTGCTGATTCTCTATTGATCTCCTTTCAGCTTTTAGCACTCTATTTTTTGTATTATCATGTTCATTAATCTCGGTTTGCAAAGTTGTGATGGTGATCGCTGAATTCTATTAATTTAATTGCAACTTATTAAATCTATTCCTCTATTTTCCCTATTGTTTTTATAAAGCTCTTTGATTTTACTGTTGTATAAGGCGGCTGGTTTTATATTTTTAATTCATGATGATTCAGAAGTTCCATTGTGAGTACGAGAATTAGTACAAGAGAACTATTATTTCATTTTGACAATGCCATCGTTTCTAACAAAAAATTCAAGTTTAGCGATTATATAGAATCTCTTATCTTCAAGCGCAACCCTCTCTGTAGCTTCGATGTTCTGCTATCTATCGATAAGTACCTTTGATGAGCTCCCTGTTAATGACACTAATGCTAGTTACTTGAAATCATGATTATAAGTTGCTGTAAAATTCAGCAATCTGAGTCGTATTTTTGAGGGGTGTGAACTATTCGATTTGTTTGTTTTGTTTGAATCATTTCCGCCACAAATATAGCTTAATCGTGAATGATCTACATGTTATGACCGTAGGTAATGATAGAGTATTATTACCTTGGTATTTGACGATTCCAGTTGTTTTTATGACAATAATCGAATTTGTAGATGTTTTGATCATATTTGGGTTATTTTCCCTCCATGTTTGACATTTAAGAGTTTGTAATCTCAAATTCAATAACGAATGTATCTGAAGAGTAAGACCATTAGAAAGCTTATTACTTTCGTATATAACAGGGCAACACCTAAAACTAGATCAATTAGTTGTTGTCCAGTTACATAGACTAAAACTTGAACAAGAGCTATAGTGACGGCTGGTTCTATTACTAATGTTCCATGTCTTTGTTCTCTGCAAATCTGTCCGGACTTTGAACTTGCAATTTCTATTGACATTTGTTGGAAAGATTGTGAGTTCATTCTCTTTTATAATTGGCTGGACAAACTTCTCAATTAAAAAGGATACTAAGTGAGTTGAATTTTTTTTTCTTGAGATGGTAACAATTTTTTATTGATTGACTATTTAATGGTTATCCAATCTTTTTCCTCTTATGCCTCTTATTAATTGGTTATCCAATATTTTTCCTCTTATGCCTCTTATTAATTGGTTATCCAATATTTTTCCTCAACAAAGCAGTCTACTATCATCAAAATAGTCACCTATAGCACATCTATTTTCAGCAATTAGTTGCAGCCTAGTTACATTGACTAAAGCTCGAGCTAGAGTTGTAATGATTGGTGGTTTCAACACTACTGCTCCATGCCTTTGTTCTCTCCAAACCTGTTTGATCTTGCAATTCCTTTGGATAGGTTGCTGGAAAGATTTCTTCGGACAAGTTATTGATCTTGCAATTTCTTTTCAACGCTTGCTACAATTCCTTCTCACCTTCTTAGATTATTATTAAATTCAATGTGAAATATACAACTTTAGAGCTCTAGTTATTGTTTTGACTATTAAGAGTCATTAGTTTTTTTACTATAGAGTTATTGAGAATTTCGACAATAAAATAGGATCAGTATATACTTAGGAATCACTGCATATCAGATTCAGATGGACCTGCACATACTTAAGAGTCTGTGCATATTAGGAATCTATCTATCTAGATTAGCCAAAGACCTCATAGATCTGTTGAATTTTGTCTAAATTTATCATGACTTAAATGTTTGATATTAAGTCACTAAAAAGATTGTATTACTCAGGTCGCTAACCTGAGTTCATAAGCATCATGTCTCTATGTTTCAGATAGACTAATACCAAGATATAACGCCAACAAGAGTATTAAGTGACTTGAGTTTATGATTTCAGAGCATCTTTCAGGTGTTTAACTACATATTTTTTCTTGCATTTGATGATTTTCGGATCTTTCTTCATTCTAGGTAACTTAGAAACAAGAAAGCCTCGTGGTCGTACATTACTAAAAGATATTAAGACACTTCCTCATGCTCCTTCTATTTTGGCTTTTACAAGGTGTGATTGTATAATCTACTTATTCTGTTGGAGAATATACATGAAATACAATTTAGTTAATATAATTATAAATCATACAATTGAGGAGCTCTTATTATTGGTTGTTTAATGCGCGAGCAGTAGCTCTTCTACTTTCAGCAATTGTTAACTAACATGTTAATATTTATCAGCTTCTCAACACCAACAATGGCCAAGAACAAGTACCACAATCATCAAGAATACCAAATAGTGCTGAAATTACTTCAAGTCACGGTACTACTCATCTTTATCCTTTAACTGTACTTTTTCATCTTTCCTGCTTCATAAAGTTTTGTGGGTCGATGAATCAAATTTCTTATGTTGTACTTCTTACTTCCTTGATTTAGTGAGTTCTCTTACTTTGTATTAATGAATAGATTTCCATATATAGTAAATATTGTGATGAGCTACAAAATTACAAGATACAAAAAAAAAAAACAATCAGGAGAGTATGTTCTCTTAGTAGCTTCGGATCTAAGTATAGTTCACACTGATAGATATTCAATCAATCTTAAAGTCTGAACAATTTTATGGATCAGCTCATACTCGAGCAATTAGTTCTTACCCAAATACATCGATTAAAACTTGAGAAAGAGCTGTAACGATCGCTGGTTTCAGCACTACTATTCCATGCCTATGTTCTGTGCAAATCTGTCCGGAAATTAAACTCATAATTCCTTGGATAGGTTGATGGTCAGGTTTCTACTTCATTTTCTTTGAAACATATAGTCGAGGAACTCTAATTATTGATTGTTTATTGCGTGAGCTTTAGCACCTCTACTTTCAACAATTACTTGCTACCTTAGAATTCCGAAGTGAAATTTCTAGTTGAAGAATATTAGAAAAATTACCTGTAGCATCTCTACTTTTAGCAATTAATTGTTGCCCAATTACATACGAAATCGAGCTTGAAAGTGGCTTCATTTTTTTCATGTTCTACTTGGTAACTTTCTATCAGTTAATAGAGAAAACAAAGTTTATAAGTGTGCTCATTTTCTCTATAGTTCCATAGAACAATTTGTAGACCCATTTCCATAGAAGAGAGAAATAGAGCTTCAGGACTTCAAGCACATAAGCAACGTGGGAAGTTTTTATTATATTGTTGTTAAGTTTCTCAATATGGTCATGGTTAGGGCGACAACAAACATAGAGCTAAAGGAAAGAAATCACAACTTAAGGAAATAGCTAAAATTCTATCAATGGGCTTGGGTTTGGCTATTGTGTCGATTGTGTCTCTATATGGATGTGTTCTCTTCTTTTATCCCTCCTTTTAGCTTTCTTCTAGGTGTGTGATTATATAATCTGCTTTCTCTTCTTTTCCTTTTTATCCCATTGGCTATGAATACTACCTTAGTACATAGGCTTCTAATGTGTCATCATATCGTCAATCATAATAAACCTATAGGGTGGTCATTGAAATACTCACACTTCATGTACTATCTTAAGAAAACAACCTGCTCAACATGCTTGAAGCACCATAAGTATTTTTGGTATTGTCTATTCGAAGCAGATAACAAATAACATCTTGTTTTACTAGGTTTCACTACTGCTAGAGCTCCATTGACAAAACTAACATAAAGTATTTAGAAATGGATTTAACCTTGGTCCTAACTTTTTAGTTGAAAGGTCAATCTTTTTGTAGTTTATCAGTTTTAACTTCTCCAAAGAAGGTAAGAAGTATACAACTTCTCTTGGATAGGATAAAAGGTTGTTAGTTTATCTTCATAATAATGAGTGGGAAACTGAACATGTTCTTTAGAAATGCCAATAAATGTTTGGACCTAAGTAAAATGTCCTTAGTAATGCCCAAGGGTTGCTATTTGACTATGTGCCTTCCAGTAGTAGTCACCATGTACAGAAGTGCTGCATAAATGTAGGGATAAAAGCTGCCCTTCCAAAGTGTAATTACAAATTAACAAATATAACTACTAAACCTGGATGTCTTCTAGATCAAGAGATGTAACAATTGTTGATTCCATTACTAATGTTCCACACCTCTATTTTCAACGACGATGTCTTGCAATTGAACTTGCATTCCTTTTGATATGTTCCTGGACAGATTGAGAATTCATTCTCTTTGACAGATGTCTAGACAAATTTGAGAGTTAAAAAGGAATCTTTGTGAGTTGTAAATCCCTTTTAATGAGATTGTAATAGATTTTTGTTGACTGCTTATTACACGAGCTGAGGATTCTTATTCATTGGCGATCCAATCCTTTTCCTCGTCAAAATAGTCTACTATCATTTGATAGAGAAAACTTGGATTATTAGTGTGCTCATTTTCACCACTATTTCTTGAATATTCTACATTCGATTAGTAGGGGATAATAAGAAGATCATTTTATTCTTGTAGCCAATGACAACACGAAGATACTACTTCCAAGCATTACCGCTCTTATGTTTTTTGGTATTTCACCCTATGCTATGTGGAGTTTCCTCTATTTGCTTCTTAATGAAAGCAGGTTTTGTTGATCTGTAATAACCATAACGTTCTCTTTATAGAGCTAATCCTCATCTATATATATAAACACTGTCGATGGTATTGAAGCTGCGCCAACTTGATGTAAATCGATAATAAGACAACTACCACAAAAATTAATTCTATACTTTTGTCTTCTATCTGTGTGGCCACTATGCTAAATCTCTATTGCTATGAACAGACTTGAAGTTGTATGGTTGTGAATTGTGATACCAATGTAATTTCTACTAGAAATGAAGAGAAATCCACCCTTGATTTTTATTCAGATGCTTCTTGCTAGTAATTTTTCAGATTACTTACAATGTTTTTATACTTTACATTTCATCATTTGAAATCTATTTTGTTTATTTCAGGTCAATCAATCTGATGTTCGGAAATTTCACTTGTGGGAGATTTCAATATGAAGAAGAGTTTCAAAACTTTTTTGAAGATGTTTATTCAATAGGATAGATATTAGTATGAACAATATAAGTTTAGTTTTATAAGTTTTGACATTCTTATGTTTGATTTGTACTCCTTTTATTTGTTTAGATTTAATGAGATATATTCTATTTTATGAATTAATAATAATATATATTTTTAGAATTTTCCAAACTTTGTCGTGACTATGAGGGCATCTTTTGCAACCAGGTTTGTTGGATATCTATATATAAATTTTTGACAAATCTAGCTGTTATTGTTAATAGCGTCTAAATAATCGTCGTTAAATGTTATGATAAATGGACGTTAAAAGGGCAAAGTAAGACAAATTTTAGAAGGGATATTGCAGCCATTACTTGCCATGGTACAATTGCCATTAAAACCATTACCTTTTTATGGCTATTTATTTATCTTTATCGACTAAAACAATGGACACTAAAAGACTAAAGTGAGCCGATATGATTACCTTTAGAAGCCATTATAATTGCACAAACAATTGCCGTTAAAACTACTATCTTTTAGTGACTATTAATTTAGATTTATCGACTAAATCATTGGACGCTAAAAGACAATAGTTAGACAATATGAATTACCTTTAGTAGCCAACATAATTGCCACAATTAATTGCTGTAAAAGCTAATGGTTTGTACCGGCAATTCATGCTACCCTTTACCTGCATTTCCCACAATGGCTGCAAAAGCCTTTGCCGACCCCAACATTGCCGGCTAAAGTTCATTGGCCGGTATAGAGTATTGCGGAAAATGTTATTGCTGCTAAAGCCATATTTTATTGCCACTAAAGGGCCCTTTTGTAGTAGTGATATGTGTTTGGGGAAAAGTTGGTTTTGATTTGGGAATTTGGAGTTATGATAGAGATGACTTGATTTAGGGGTCTTAAAACTATATATAGTTAGTCTAAATTAATACAAAACGACGTCACTTAATATTAACATAAAATGGAAAACCCCAAAGCGCCCATCAACTAATTCCAAAAAATGGTTCCAAATCACCAGCCTCTACCCCCTCACTGACGGACCGTGGTTTGACCCACGACCCGCAATGGTGAAGCGTGGGTCGGTGTCACGACCCAGGAGTATCCCCTAGATGTGACACGGCGTACATGACTCCGAAAAGCCTCATATAAGCCTCTTATCATATCATAACATAAGATGAATAGGAAATTATGCGGATATTTAAAACTTTTTTTTACAATAGAAGTCTTTTATAAAAATAAGCGGAAACCTACACTTTGTCTCAAACCATCTATATCCATTAAAACTAAAACTTTGGGGTGCAGCCCATACAAAAGCTCTAAACATAAAATGAAATGTAAAGGACCTGGTGGTCAAGCCCTTGAATACTATGAGGACTCACCATAACTTCTCTTCTGATCTACTATGAACCTAGCCACGAGGATGGAAGTCGATATCGCCAAACCCTACACTTTTGGGAAAATGTAGCAAATATGGGTTAGTACAAAAATGCACTAAGTATGATAGCCATGCATAAAAACCTTTAAAACATGCTAAAAAGGACATTTTAGTTGAAAAGCATGCACTTTACTAAGTTTGGGAAATCATCATGCACATTAGTATAAAATCATAAGTCAAAAGCATATTCATCATATAAATCATTATGACATAATAGAACCATCTCATAAGTAACCTTAAGTTATACTTGTGCAATGTATAGATAAAGATCCCATAATCCCATCTATACTAAGT
Organism: Solanum gracilifrons; assembly: GCA_029582605.1. NCBI lineage: Eukaryota > Viridiplantae > Streptophyta > Magnoliopsida > Solanales > Solanaceae > Solanum > Solanum gracilifrons. The sequence continues at coordinate 47,124 of JAJOOH010001387.1, read as the reverse complement.
ACCACTTTTAGGCCACCATAATCATACTTACCATTCTTTGTTCTCATTTTAGTTAATACTCATAGAGAAGGAACATTCTCATTTAATAAGTCATTTCAAGGAAAGCAACTCATAGCAACAATCCAAGTTAAGCATTCATCATTTCATAAGTCATTATACATTGAGGAACACACCATGACTACTCTCAAAGCCTACTTGTGCAATGCATAGATGAAGTCCCATACCCCCACCCAAACTTTATAGAGCTTCTTGAGTAACAATAGTACATAACTCATATTCTAGTTCATAGTGGGAATTAGCCTTAACCGACATAGACTATGTGAGCTTAACATGGAATTCGGTGTCTTGCCCCACACCGAAAAGAGGTGTCCTACTTGCCTAAGGTAGAACTAAAATGTATTAGCTTTTAGGTGGATCCAATAGCTAAATAACCTACGGGGGCACGTACTTATGGGATATGGAGATTGCTACTAGAAACCCCAACCTTACTTAACGGGGGACCTTCCATATCATGAGATTACTTTTAGACACCCAGCTCACTTAACGGGAGACCTCTATCTCATATTCAATATCCACTCGATGCTAAGCATAATTCCCATGGAGTATTTATTGAATCCTAACTTGTTTCACTAGGATAGCTCATTAGCTCATTCGTGAGAATAAACTTTCACCGTCCATGTCTTCATGTTAGATTCAATTAGGTGAGACTGAATTTCAACCTAGAATCTTCATTATGTGAGAAAAACTTTCACATCATGTTCATTATGTGTTCATGAAAATAGTCTTTCAATCAACACAATAATGTCATCATAATCATGGTCATGGACTTTTCATGCATAGTCATGTGTAAGTGTGTGTGTGAATAGACTTTCAACAACACCATAAACTCATGATCACTTTACTTGCTCAAAAGATGTTCTTAAATCATGAACAAACCTTTCATAAAGCATGTATAATATCTTATATTGCCCCTTTAAGGACCAAGGACCATATTCAATCAACACATCTATAATTCATTATATTAGACATGGATATAATCATAGTTCAAGTAATCAAGTCATTAAATGCATGATCTCAAATACTCATAATGTAGGCCATGTTGGTGAAGTCTTTCTACAATAAAACCATATACAATTCATCCTACATGATGGCTTCACTCCTAAAGCTTAACATCCTTGATTAATTCATATTAGTTTTTACCCTGATAGCCCTAGAAATCACAATCATACTATAAACCTTACTCTCAAGCAATACCTCACATGGTCATCATGTATGCCTAATTCCCAAGATAATTTAACCATACGATTCATTCTTAACAAATTGTAGTCATATATCATCATGCAAACTCACTCTCAACTCTACTTAGTCATGATTCATCCTATAAGCCCTAATCTAATCAATTCATTTCTACAAGCTTTACCTTTAAGTAATTCATATTTAGTTACTCTAATCTCAAGTAATTCATAAAGTAATTCATCAATCTTAGAAGATCACATCTAATCCCTGAATTGCCTCTTTCATGGCATAACCTAAACTATATAAATTTCACCCTAAAACCATAGGTTAATAAAGAATACATGTATAATCATACTAAAATCATGTAATTACACCATAAACAATCATTATCCACTCAATTGGATCAACATATAACAATTCCCACACTTTAAGATCCAAATTCGGAAAATAGGGAAATTCATGGATTCGTGAGGAATTCAACTTAAAATAATGTAAAATATCAATATATTTATAAACAAAAATAATTCAACCTTTAAAAACAAATTTGAAAGGAATCCATGAGATTGAAGTCAAACCCTAACTTTTGGTTTTTCTAGTTTTGAAATTGGGGTTTTTGAAAGGGCTCCATGGGTGAAGGATACCCATGGATGAAGAGCTACCATACCTTATTGAATATTCACCACGAATTTGGGGATAAAATATTTATTCTTCAACCCTTGCTTCACCTTTCTTCTTCTTCTTCCTTGGAATTCTAGAGAGAGTTTATTTGGGGAAAAGTTGGTTATGGGTTTGGGGTCTTGGGATTTTATGAAGTGAATGGGTTAGTTAATTAATAAAAAAAGTCTTATATAGTTCTATTAAAATAATATAAAACGACCTCACATCAAACTAACTAAAAAGGAAATTACCTAACCTACCCTCACTTAGGCCGACTTTGGGCAGGTTGCAGGCATGACCCACGATCCATGACTCACAGACCATGAGTGGGTATACGGGGTGTGTTTCACCTCCGTGGGTGGTGTCCTGCTACTCCACACTTGGGCTTTTGACCCACGACCCCTCCCCACGGGGCGTGGGTCTACCTACTAGGCGTAGGTGCCATTCGTAGGTGGCCCCTTTTGGGCAGTTTCTTAGGGGCTATTTTGGGTCTTTGAGATGGTCCTTAGAGAGTCGTACCTTGACGTTTAAGCCTTAAAACCATCATTCTAAGTATCGGGAGTTATTTATGACTCTAATCCTTACGTTAGGCTCAAGTGTAGGCTACTAATTTTCTGAAGTTTTACAGTCGGGGTCTGAGACCTGCTTCTGTAGGTTCCATCTACAACGCCTTACCCACGTGGCAAGAGGGTACCTACGGGGCGTGAGTGGCCCCTCGTGGGTCACTACCCATGCATATTTTTATGCATTCCTCAAGGACCCGTGGTTGGTCCTTGGGGTTTGATTCTTGACGTTCTAACATGTAAATATTTATTTTTTTAGGTATGGGGGGGTACGGTATACCACTCTAACTCTCGTGTTAAGCTCTATTTTAGCCTACTATTTTCCGGAGTGTTACACAAGGATAGGGTTTCCAACCCTAAGCCTCAAAGAGGTAATAGTGGTGGTTCTTATGTGGGTAGGCCTAATTGGGTAAAATGTTGAAGAAAGCATGATGGTAAGTGCCTAGTTGGCACTGATGGGTGTTTCAGTTGTGGGAAGGTTGGCCACAAGATGAGAGATTGTTCGATGCTTAAGGTTAAGCGAAGAGAAGATAAACAAGCTCCTCTAAGCGGTTCAAATTCCAATGTCCCAAAGTAAAACCGCTTTTATGCTCTTCAATCCCGAGGTGACCAAGAGAGCTCCCTGGATGTTGTGACCGGTATATTAATTTTTTTTTTATTGATGTGTATGCCTTATTAGATCCCGATGTTACCTTGTACTTTGATATACCCCCTGAAATGTTAGTGGAACCTTTTTCGATCTCTACCCCGATTGGTGATTCAGTGGTGGCTAAAAGAGTCTATAGGAGTTGTCCCATTTCCTTAGCCCATAGAGTTACATTGGTGGAATTGGTAGAGATAGACATATTAGACTTTGATGTTATTTTGGGTATGGATTGGTTGCATGCATGTTATGCCTTTATCGATTGTAGAACTCGGGTGGTTAGGTTCCAATTTCCAAATGAGCTTATCTTAGAATGGAAGGGGGGAAATTCTATGCCTAGAGGTCAATTTGTTTCTTTCCCTAAAGCTAGGAAGATGATCTCCATAGGGTGTATTTACCATCTTGTTAGGGTGAAGGATGTTGAATCTGAAACCTCTTCTCTAGAGTCGGTCCTGGTAGTTAATGAGTTCCTGAAATTTTCCCCGATGATTTGCCCAATATTCCTCCCGAGCAGGAAATAGATTTTGGTATTGACCTTTTACCGGATACGCAACCTATATATTGAAAGCAGGTATATATCAAGACAATATATCAAACAACTAATAAGCCTTATCAAACCAACAAACTAGGCCAAGATCGCCATAACGTAGCTATACACCCCCACACACTAGTCTGGAAGTCTCTAAGAGTAGTAAAGATTGGCGGGACAGGGCCCAAGCCAACCCATAAAAATATATACAACAAAAGATAACAAACCTCCCAACTTTGGCAGCTCTGAAGGAAAGGGGCTAGCCAATCGGATAGAAGTCAATCCTGCTAGTGAGGAGGTTTACTGGGTCGTCTTTCGGGATATGCAGGCATGAATGCACTACCCCCAGGCAATGGGGCATCAGTATGAAATAATATACTGAGTATTTAAGGCAATAGACTATGAGTAGGTGTCCTAATATACTATGAGTAATCCGATAAATAAATCAAGGATAAGATAAGTTTACTGACCTGCTCCTAAATCTAAACATATCAAAAATAATAAAACAACAACCTAACCAAACCCGCATAAGCTCGACAGGTCCCCATAACCCTAAAGGTGTCAATTAGTCTATATACCCCTATCGGTAGTCCCCTAGCCCCTTAGGCAGTCACATAGCCCTCTTAGGAAATAATATATCCTCGTAGGCAGCACATAGCTCTCTTAGGCATCAACATAGCTTATAGACAACTCATAGACCGCTTAGGAAACAACATGGCCCAATAGGCAGCACATAACCTTCTTAGGCGTCAATATAACCCTGTAGGCTACTCATAGCCCTTCTAGGCATCAATATAGCCCCATAGGCAACTCATAGCCCTTCTAGGCATAAATATAGTCCCGTAGGCAGAACATTGCCCTTCTAGGCATATATCACATTCCTATAGCTAAGCACAATAACCCCAAGGGCAACAATAACAATCCAATAGACTAAAAGCGAGAAATTTTGCAATAACCAACCTATACGAATAGCCTGTAAGTCTTGTCCAACATAGGGATGCTACTAACTGAATAAGAGTCCAGACAAGGGAGGATTATATCCTCTCGAGAAACCAATAATGGCTACAAGTATAACAAAGATAACAACCAAATTACATTCCTCCTAAGCTTTAAATAAACATATCGTAAGAAGGGAGTAGCCTTAACATGCTTGTTTCGCTGAATTCACGTGGCCTAACGACTTTTACTCATAACCCACTCGATACTTGATCTTAAGTTCATAATACAAACCCTTGCTGTCCCAACACCAAAGTATGATATGCTACGAAATCAATAAAACAAATTATACCATGATGACGAGCTCAACGCGTTGAACAACTTTCGTCAAGGACTTAGGTCGAGAAAATCTATAATTTGGTTGATCCTAGAAGTAGGTTTTCTAAGTTTATTGTTCTTAACTAAAAAAATGAAGAAAAGTCGAAGAAGAAGAAGATATATAAAAAGTTCTACCGACCAAAGGCCCTACCTCACGTGTCTGCTTGTGTAGTCTCATAGAAACATGAATATCTCTCTATTCTGAAGTCGTATATACAAATAGTTCAATGTGTTGGAAACTAGACTCGTAGACCTTCGATTTGATAGGTCGTGGGCCCCATAAGTCTTTATAGATTGGGAGAAAACATCCAAGACATTTGACACAAATTTCAGAAAAATATTTAAAAAGGAACTTACGATAACTTTCGCCAACTTTTATTTTTCCACTTACCTAACTTCAAAACTTGAGATACAACCCTTCAAAACATAAAATATGACATACCACATCATTATTAACTTATTACCCACCCTCTTTGTGTTTCCACGAAGGTACGAGTTAATTTAGTCGTTTCGAATAGTTGGAGTGTTACATGTGTCATAATGTGTCCGAATCATCCTTTGTGATGGATATGAAGCCTAAACAAGGCCTTTATCCTATATTAGTTGTGTTTAAAGTGTCGATAATCAAGAAGTCCATTGAGGCTTTCTCCCAAGGGGAGATGGGGTGCTTAGATACCAAGGTCGGTTATGTGTTTCGGATATTGATAGTTTGAGGGAATTTTTTTTGAAATAAGCTCATAGTTTTCGGTATTCTGTTCATCCGGGAGACACCAAGATGTACTATGATCTACGGGAAGTCTATTGGTGGGATGGTTTGAAGAAGGATATTGCTGGATTTGTAGCCAAATGTCCTAATTGTCAACAAGTTAAGGTTGAGCACAAAAGGCAGAGAGGCTTGTCCCAAGATATAAGTATTCCCACTTGGAAGTCGCAAGATTTAAATATGGACTTTATTGTGGGATTGTTTCGCACCCAAAGGCAACATGATTCTATTTGGGTCATTATAGATCGGATGACAAAATTAGCCCACTTTTAATCTTGTCAAAGTTTCTCATTCGGCATAAGACTATGCCAAGGATTTTGTAAGAGAGATAGTTAAGTTGCATGGGGTCCCTTTATCTATTATTTCGGATTGTACTCAATTTACTTCTCACTTTTGGAAGTCATTCCAAAAAGGGCTTGGTACTAAGGTTAATCTTAACACGACTTTTCATCCCCAAACCGATGGGCAAGCAGAGCATACAATCCAAACATTGGAAGATATGTTGAGGGCATGTGTTTTAGACTTCAAGAGTAATTTGGATGACCATTTTCCATTAATAGAGTTTGCCTACTATAATAGTTATCACACAAGTATCAATATGGCTCCATTTGAAGCCGTGTATGGTAGGAGATGTAGATCTCCAATTGGTTAGTTTGAGGTAGGTGAAATTTCTCTTATTGGTCCCGAATTTGTTTATGAAGCTATTGAGAAAGTTTGGCTCATTAGAGAGAGGTTGAGAACGACTCAAAGTAGACAAAAGTCTTATGCCGATGTGAGAAGAAGGGATCTAGAATTTGAAGTTAATTATTGGGTCTATTTGAAAATTTAACCCATGAAGGGTGTGATGAGTTTTGGAAAGAAAGGGAAACTTAGTCCCCGGTATGTAGGCCCCTATCAAATTTTAAAGCATATTGGGAAAGTTGCCTATGAGTTGGATTTACCATATGAGTTTGCCCCGGTTCACTCGAAATTTCATGTTTCTATGCTTAAGAAGTGTATTGGAGATCCGACATCCATTATTCCCCTAGAAGGGTTAGGAGTTGACAAAAGTCTTCCATATGAAAATGTTTCGGTAGAAATTCTAGACCGGCAAGTCAAAAGATTAAGAAACAAGTAAATAGATTCCGTGAAGGTTTTATGGAGAAATCACTTAGTTGAGGGTGCTACTTGGGAGGCCGAGGCCGATATGAAGTCCCGATATCTTCATCTCTTTCCTTCTACTCCTATTCAAGCTTGAGGTAAGTAGTTCCTCTTGAGTTTTAGTATTTTGGGAGTCATGTGTGTATATGTGTTTTACAATTATTTCCTTATGTTATGCATGTTCTTGAGAAATTCATGATTGGTAAAAAAATGAGCTTTCATGATTTATGTGTTCCTCATGTTGTTGTGCATTTAGTATGAGTTGCATATTTGACTTCATGAGATGAGTTGATGAACATGCTTTAGTATGCTTTTGAGAGTAATTGCATAATGGCTCCATGGTATTGTGTTGAACATGCTTTTAGTTGGTGAAGGTAATTCCTTCTATGAATATGAGAAATGTTGAGTTTCATGCATAATGGGTGGTTAGATGTAGTTCGTACTTGTGTTGCATTGATTATGTTTGAGATGGAGTTGAAGTTTCCTGCTTGGAATTGTGCATTATTTTGATGTTTCATACATAATGGGCTGCTAGTCTTGAGTCTTTACTTCCATAAGGTGTCTAGATCGTCATTCGAGGACAAATCTTCCCAAGGGGGAGGTATTGTAACACTCCGGAAACTAGTAGGCTAAAACTAGACCAAAACATTGGGGTTAGAGTCAAGGAAGTGGGCAAGGGTAATGGGAGAGGACTAGGGCAGTACTCTTTCCCCTAGACCTGAGTAACCACAAGCACCACCACGTCTCGTGGTGTGGTCCATGGTGGGCTAGGAAGTGTGCTTTCCAAGCTGCCCAAAATGAGACCCTCCCCCATGAGCCACTTGACAGCTCGTGAAGGCCACCAAGGGTCGTGGGTTTGGTCATGGTCTTCACTTAGCCTCAAGGGGGCTAAGTCATGAAGACCTAGCCACTGCCTCAAGGCCCCCCGAGGGACCACAAACTTGTGGCCTTGACCATAGCTTGTGGAGCACCTCGTGAAGGTGCCTTGGGATTGTGGGCTAAAGACACTTATTGCCTAGCTAGTGCCTCAAGTCCATGAAGGGGGCCACGCTCGTGGTCATGACCACGGCTCGTGGTCCCTGGCAGTTCACTTTAAGTGAGGGGTATTTTGGGAAATTCTGATTTAAGTCCTACCAAAGTGAAGTCGTTTTGGGTAAGTTTGGGGCACTATATAAGTCATTTTAAGTCAAATTCACCTAAACTAAGTCATATTTTGACAACACCCAAATATTTCCCAAAGTTCATCTCCTCTCCAAAAATTCTCTCTCTAGAACTTCAAGGAAGAAGAAGGAGAAGGAAGTTGGGGCTAGGGTTCAACGAGCAAGGTTTTCTATTCATTGCATTCAATTACTAAGGTATGGTAGTCCTTCATCTATGGATAGCCTTCCTCCATGGATTCCCTTTAAAGCCCCAATTTCAAAGATCAAAATTCCCAAAAAGCTAGGTTTTGTCTCCAAGTCATGGGTTCCTTTCTAATGTTTGAATTACTTTATATTATGATTGAATTGATGATTTATTATGGTTTTTATGTTGAAACCCCCAAGAACCCATGAAACCCCCATATTACTCAAATATGATCTTGTTATGTGGGTTTGTTGATTATAGAATAATGATATGAGATTATGCTTGTGATAGTTGAGTTACTTGAATTATGTTATTATCCATGTCTTATGTAGTAATTCTAGATGTGTTAGAATATGATCTTTGATCCTTGAAGGGTAAAGTATGAGAATTATGCATGATTTATGAAGTTTAGTATATGCTTTAAGAACACTTTAAGAGTAAAGTGAATATGATTATGATCTAGTGTTGTGTTGTTGGAAGGTTACCATATACACATTTATGTATGAATATGATATTCCGTTAAAGGTTTTCTCACAATATGGTGATTCTAAGGTTGAAAGGCTATTCTCACCTATTGAATCTATGAGCTATGGTATGAATTATGTTGGATTGAGTGTCAAGACATTCTTTCATGAATATGAACTTAAGTAAAGACTTACTATGTAATCCATGGGAATTAATGCTTAGCACCGAGTAAATATAAATATGATATGTAAGCTTGTACGATAGCTAAGTCCAGTTTCCCATTGAAAGCTTTTACACTAGTTGAGTCCGGCTTTCCAATTGGGTTCCTTCTACCTTAGTTGAGTCCGGGTTCCCAAAAATATGTATCTTATGAGATGGAAACCTTATACCTTAGTTGAGCCCGGGTTTCTAGTAACAATCTCCTTATCCCATCAACATAGGTATTTAGCTAGTGGATCCACCTAAGCTAATAGTATGGTTCTACCTTAGGCAAGTAGGACAACCGCTTTTCGGTGTGGGGTAGCACCAGATTCCATGGTAAGCTCACACGGTCTATGTTGGTTAAGGCTTATTCCCCATTATGATAATAGTATGAACTCAAATATGAATTATGCACTATAGTTACTCAATAAGCTTTACTTAGTATGGGTGAGAATATGAGATCTTATTCATGCATTGCACAAGTATGCTTTGAGGGTATTTATGGTATGTTCCTCCTATGGTATGATCATCTATGAGTTGATTATGCTTATGAATTATGCTTTTCCATTATCTTCAAAATGATGCTTTAACTTAGTAAATTGCATACATTCAACTAAAATGTCCCTTTTAGCATATTTTCAATGGTTTGTGCATGGCTATAATACTTAGTGCATTTTTGTTCTAACCTATATTTCCTACATTTCCCCATGTGTAGGGTCCGGTCCTCAAGGTAGTCAACATTATGGCTAGGGCTTGGATTTAATCATTTCTCTTAGCTTGTTGGTGAGTCCTCATAATTCGAGAACATATGTTTTCATTTAGTAGTTTCTTTTATTGTATTTCCATTTTTTGACATGTTGTACAGGATAGGCCCTATTTGATTCAATTATTGTAATAGATGGCTAAATTGAGACAAGTATAGACTTCCTCTTTAGTTTATGAAAATTTTGGACTTGAAATGTGTGTTTACTCTTATTGTTCTAATGCTTTATGCTATGATATACTAAGTGGTTTACATGGTACCTTTTGGGGTTCTATGTGCCTTGTTATATCTAGGGGTACCCCTGGGTCATGACATGAATGGAATATCAAGAACTATATGCTTCAGAGAAGATTTGTTCTCTCAAGTAATAAAGATTAGGAACACACAAACAACCTTGGCACCTAAGAACACTATCTCCCCCTTGGAGAAAGCCTTTATGGACTTTTTAAGAACTGCTTCCTTCTATTCAATCAAAGTCGGATCAAAACCTTGCTTTGCTTTCACATCTACCACAAAATACAATTCAGAACCATTGTGAACCATAACACCACCTTTGGTAGAGTCAACTAACCGAACACCAAATCGGGACAATCTATGAACATCTCTAATCAACTCCTTTCTATAATCCTTAATGAGTAACACTACCTATCGATAACCAAATAAGAGCATCGGCCATCACATATGCTTTGCTAGTGTTATAGAGAATACTCATGTCATAATCCTTTAATAACTCGAGCCACCTCCTTTGGAGAATATTTAGATCTTTCTGCTTCAACACATATTGCAAACTCTTGTGGTCAGTAAGACATCTATATGAACACCATATAAGTAATGCCTCCAAATCTTTAGAGCAAACACAATTGCCACTAGTTCAAGGTCATGGGTAGGATAATTCTTTTACATATTTAAGTTGCCTTGAAGCATTTATAATGACTTTCTGGTTTCATGTAAGAACACACCATAACCCAATTCTTGAGGCATCACAATAGACAACAAGCCCATCGGTTCCTTCCTATAGAGTCAATACCGGAGAGGAAGTAAGTTTATCTTTTAACTCTCGGAAACTCTTCTTACATGCTTCTAACAATGTGAACTTAGCCTTCTTTTGGGTTAATGCCGTCAATTGAGAGGCAATCGACGAAAACCATTCTGTAAACCATCCATAGTAACCGGCTAAACTCAAGAAACTTGTAATATTCGAAAGGCATAGAGGTCTTGGACAAATCTTTACCACATCCATCTTCTTAGGATACACCTCAATACCCTTACCAAAAACAATATGACCAAGAAAAGCCACAGACCTTAGCCAAAACTTGCATTTGCTGAACTTTGCAAAGAGTTGTTGGTCTTTGAGGACTTGCAACACAATCCTCAAATGATTGGTATACTCATCTTCAGCCCTCGAATAGATCAATATATCATCAATGAATACAATAAAAATCATATGAAATATTGTCTAAACACCATATTCATCAAATCCATAAATGAGGCCGGAGCATTAGTCAAAACAAACGACATAACCAAAAACTCATAATGACCATACTGAGTTTGAAAATCCATTTATAGAATATCGCCCTCCTTCACTCTCAATTGGTGGTATCCCAACCAAAGTTCAATATTAGATAATTAACTTGCTCCTTGTAGTTGGTAAAAAAATCATCTATTCTTGGGAGAGGATATTTGTTCTCAATAGTAACCTTGTTTAATTGCCGGTAGTCAATACACATACAGAGTGAACCATCTTTCTTTCTAACAAACAAAATTGGAGCACCCCATGGAGAGATACTCGGTCGGATGAAACCCTTATCCAACAATCTTTCAATTACTCCTTTAATTCCTTAAGTTCTGCCAGAGCCATTCAGAAGGAGGAATGAAGATAGGTTGTGTATCTAGGAGAAGTTCAATAATGAAGTCTATTTTCCTTTTGGGAGGAGTACGGGGTAGATTATTGGGGAACTCTTTTGGAAACTCGTTTACCATGGGGACCAACTCAAGAGTAGGGGTTTCTAAATACATATCCCTCACCCTAACTAGATGGTAAATGAAACCCTTAGAAATCATCTTTCTAGCCTTAAGACAAGAAACAAACTGGCTCTTAGGCATATAATTTCCCCCTTCCCGCTCTAGGATGGGTTTATTTGGAAACTGAAACTTGACTACACGGGTTCTACAATCGATAAAGCATAACATGAATGCTACCAATCCATAACAAGAATGACATCAAAATTTAACATATCAAGCTCTATAAGATCAACATGAGTGACTCTATCACACAAGGAGACTTGATACTTTTTATTGACCCTCTTAGCTATAATATAATCACCAACAGGAGTAGAGACAGAAAAATGATGTAACAATGCATCCGAAAGAATATAAAACCTCATGGCCACATATGGCATCACAAAAGACAAGGTAGCACTAGGGTCAAGTAAAGCATAAACATCAAGTTGGAAGACTTTCAACATACTAGTAACCACATCGAGAGAACCCTCTTGGTCACGACGAGTCTAAAGTGCATAGAAGCTGTTTTGATTCATACTTCCGCTAGAACCAGATGAAGAATTAGGTTGAGTTCTTCGACGATTATCTCCATCATTTTTAGCAACTGACGGACAATATCTTATCTTGTGATCCATCTCACCACAACCAAAGTATGCATTAGAACCAGGTAGACATCTACCCTCATGCTTCTTTTCACACTTAGCACAAATAGGCAATGAAGATACACTATCGTTTCCTCCTTGAGGCTTAGAGTTTGGACCCTATCTTTTTTGAACTTAGGAGGAGTATTGCAGGAACCTTGACCGAAAAACCATTGTCGAAATTAAGAACGACCATGTCTCTAAGACCTTGAATGTCCCATATCATTGATAAGCATATCGGTATGGCATTCCTTAACCACCATCTTGGACACACTTGAAAAAAACTTACTCATTCTTTCCCTAGGATTGGCAATCATAGTAGGAGCATACCTAGACAACTCTGTGAACTTCAAAGAATATTTATTCTCACTCATGTTTCCTTGAAGAAGATTGATAAATTAAAGAACCTTTTCCTCCCTCATCTCTAGGGGAAAGAACCTATCAAGGAAAGCAACCTTACACTTTTCCCAATCAATAGGACCCGCATCAACTTCCCTCCCTTTCTTCCATTTGTTGAACCAAACTTTGACAACACCCTTAAATTGGAAAGTGGCCAATTTCATATTTTCCATGAGCGTCACTCCCATGATCATCAACACCTTGTACAATTCATATATGAACTCTTGAGGATATTCCTCAACCTTAGAATCATGAAACTACAGAGGATTTATTCTAGTAAAGTCTCTCACACTAGTTTCCATCGTACCCATATTTGGGTTCATGGGAACTGCAACCTCCATATTATCTTGAGCCATCATGGCTTGAGCAAACACTTGAAAAAAAGCCCTAAACTTCACATTAGTCACTTGCTCGGCCAAAGGGTCGACAAAAACTTTTGGAGCTTGAAGAGGATTTTCTCGTTCCACATTCTCTCCCACATTCCTTCTAACATATACCCTTCGAGTGGCCATATCAGCGGAATTTTCTAATCATCTTATAGCTTCTTATTCATAAATGTGGTGCGCTTCACCCTTATGAGCAATAATCTATTCGGTGTGGTTTATGAGACATCCTTGGACCTTCCAAAACCTTGTGCTCCTAATACCAAATTTGTCACGACCCAAGGTACACCCTGGGAGCAAAGTAATGTATAAGACCCCTAGATGCCCTACACAAGCCACTTAACATGCATAAACAAGATAATAGTAAATTTATAGATTCAAAACAACATTTAATAGCATAAAGAGTTTTGTAAAAATGAAGTGAAAGTCTACATAGTATAAAATCCATCTAGTACATAAGGGGTGATCGGGATGTAAACCGTACCTCACATACAAAGATGAAAATGTAATGACATAATGAAATAAAGGTTTGGTCCTTGGAACATGAGAACACACCAATCTTTCGTATCTACTAAGTGATCCCTAGCCAAACAGGTGCGAATCTGGAACGTCAAACCCTATATTTGGGAGAATGTAGGAAAGAGTATGTGTTAGTACAAAAATGTACCAAGTATGATAGAAATGCCTAAAATATGAAAATCATGCTAAAAATGACCTTTTAGTGACATGCAATGACCAAGATAAAACACATGATAAAAGAGTTAGAAAATGTATGTCATAGAAACATGGTCAATGCAAGCTAACATCTTAAAACATCTGTGAGATACTTCTTTAAGGCACCTTGATTCAGTAGTGTGGGAGATTTACATTTAAGACCATGTGAGCTATTAAAATGGAATCCGGTGTCAATCCCACATCGAGAGAGGTGTACTCACTTGCAAAGGTAAGAACCATGAACTTCTAGCTTTGGTGGATCCACTAGCTAGCTAATCTCTATCAAGACAACCAATGGTGGCACATAGTTTATAGGACATGGGTAATCACCACTTGTCTACTCGTTGCTAATCATAACTCCTATGAAATATTCATCAATCATATTCATCTTATCTTTAAGGGACATGGGTAATCACCTCTTGTCTTTTCATTAGAGGACATGGGTAGATTACCTCTCGCCTCATCATTAGATTAGCTCCTTAACTTTGATTCATTTTAGGTGAGAAGACCTTTCAACCTTATAATCCTTTATGTGAGAAAACCTTTCACATTCATGTATTAACTAATTATGTGAGAAATCCTTTCACAACAATTAACAAAAACAATCAACATTTATGCTTCACAATCTAAGCAACTTAAATCATATTTCACCAATTTCATAAGAACATACATATTTCCATAAAATCATCTTTCATTCAAAGCCCACCATCATTCATGAAATCTTTGAAAACATAGGTTAAGGATGGGTTTATGGGGATTCATCTTTAAAAAATGGAATTATACCAATTCATGCATAATAGTTCATAAAATAATTAAATAAATCAACATTAAAAGGAACCCGTGACATAGAAGAAAACCGTAACTTCAATTGGAAACTTCTAATTTCAAAATAGGGAAATTTAGGAACTCTACGGAGGAAAGGGCTCCATAGATGAATACTATCATACCTTAATGTTAAATGATTGGATTAAATGGTGGAATTAGAGACTTGACTTGAAAACCCTATTGTTCTTCTACAAGATTCTAGGGAGAGGAATGTTGGAGAGGATGAACTAGTTCTTCTTTTAGGAATTTTAGGGAATGAATTGAATTAGGAGATTTTGGGAGGTTAAAGCATTTATTTAGGGTTTCTAATAGAGGGTAAAACCACATAGTATTGGCTTAGAATAATTAGGAAAACATCCAAAAACCCTTCAAAAAAATAATTGTCGACATCAACAACGACCCGACCTACGATTCGTTGGTTAGACCACGAACCGTCCTAGTTGGTCGTCGGTGAGTTCAGAAACCACAATTTTTGGAATCCTAACGACGGACCGATATACAGTCTGTGGGTCCATCTACAAACTGTACATCTCGGCCGCAGGTCTCCACTTTTGACTCTAAAATTCTCCATATCTGGGACTCACCTACAAGACCTACCTACAACTCGTGGATAGGACAACGGGCCATCACGGTGAACTGTCAAAAAGTAATGGAACTTTGATACTTTTGCAAAAATTGGACTGTCCACCCACAAAGCTACCTAAGAATCGTGTGTCAGTCCACGGGCCGTTGGTGGCTCTGTTGGTACTGGCACAAGATCCTAGAAAAGCTATAATTTACTATATTTTAGAATCCGTGGTGTTACAAATATCCTCTCAAGTAAGGAAATCATTGTACAAACCAAAATACAGTCATATAATATCTTTCTCATGTTCCCTTAGAGTTGAAGAGTTGAGGTTGTTTACTTCATCCTGCAAATTAGATAGTCAATTGTGATTTATTTACCAGTAATCTTTTAATTCTAGAAGAAGCTAGAAGCTATACACAATTGAATTAACCTCATAAGCATTCTCTTCAATTTTTACAAGAGCAAACATAAGCATGTGATAAACAAAATTCAAAAGGTTTTGTCCTTTTCCACTAAAACAAGTTTGACCAAAGACAAAACATTTTCATTGCTATATATTGGTAGTTAGACTCACGCCTGGAAAAACACATAGAGAACTCAAACACATTAAGAGATTTAAACCAATCTAAATTGCATAAATTTAGAGAACATAGAAACAAAATAGCAACTCCACTAGAAACCTGCATGTAAAAAAGTGATTTGGAAACTAAAATTAAACATTAAAATAATCTACATTAGGAACAGGCATTTACAAAATTTCATAATAGACTAATAAAACATTAGAAAATTATCCAAGAATTAGGATTAAAATTCACAACAAATCTACATTAGTAGAGATGAAAATAAGGATAAAGGGGAGTAATATGAATATACAACAAAAATCTGGAAAACCGGAGAAAAAGCGTGAGAAAATTAAGAAAACTAAAATATTTGAAGAAGAAAAGTAGAAATTTTACCATTATCTGCTTAGGTCGTCTTGACGATTATGAAAATTGCAATGAACCTCTATGTTATTTTTTTGTATTTTATTATTTTTTAAATTTAGAGCATCCCTATAGATACCCCAAGTCATTTATGATTTGTTGGAACTAACAATCCTGTCACATAGTCATTTAAAGTGAATTTGCATGATTTGGAGCTTTTAAAACTTGAATTGTTAACTTTGGTTAAAACGATAAGTAAATAGCCTCAAAATGCAATTATGATGATTACGTGGGCTCTGGAACTTTAGTTTTGTTCTAGAGGACCCTTGCTTTGGGTTTTGAGGCTTTTAGACTTATTCTTAGCTACCTCATGGATTTGGCTTAAAATGAAGCTTGAATGTGGGACCTACTTTTTATTGAGCTGATATTTTTTCAAAGTTTTGATACCTCCATTAGTCTAGAGTGAATTTTGTGGGGTAGAATTATTCACATGCATGCACGGGTTACTGAACCAATCTTGAGCACCTAAGTAGAGTGCATTGGGACTTAGCTAAATTTACTGGTAGCTGATGCTGGTGTAGCCACCTAAGTGTCTAGGGAGCCGCTTTAGTGAACTATACCAGCAAGGGGCTAGCCGCCTAAATGAACTTGGCATCACTTAAGCGGCAGTCACTATAGTGACAGGGTCATCACCTAAGAAGATCCCCTAGCGGAGGGCCTAGTCACTTAAGCGACCAAGTGACCTTCTTAGTGTTCATCATTCATTGTTTATATTCATGAATTAGCCTCATTCTATTTACCTTTTCCTAAATTATGAGACTTCTGGAGCCTATTTTTGAAATTGTTGTGAATTCTTTGAATTCTTTGCAGCTTTGCATTAGAGTATTGTGTAAGTCGTTTGTTAAGCATTCAAACCCATAAATCTTCTTCCCTATCCCATGTATTACATTTCAATGGTGGTTTGATGATAAAATTAATTTTTGATCTATTTTGGTAGTTTTGAGCTCAAAATTATGCCCTACTGGGACATAAGCTCCTTGAGCTATAAAGGACCAGTTGCTGGAGTCAATTGATTGATTCCCTATGTGGGTCCTACAATGTCGTTTAGACTCATTTTTTGTCTTATTTTTAATTGATACAATTTGGGTGTCTAAACTTCTATTTTTATTTTTTTTAGTGGATTTGGAGCACTAGTTGTCACATTTAAGGTAGGCTATGGCTTAAGGATCTTAGATGGCGCTTGTGTTTTTATTTACAGGTTCTTTAGCTAGTTTTTAGCGGGCTTCCTAGATTTTATCATGTTCAGTTAGGAAAAATCATGCCTTCACCATTTTCTTAAGTAGTTTAAGGAATTGAGCATGCCTATTTTGTTGCAGTGTTGTACATGCCATGTTATAAGTATATGCCTGGTTTTATTGAGGTTGGTGACTTATTATTTTCCCTAGCCTATGCATAGGCTTGTAATTGCCTTAGAATTCTTATTTTGGAGCCGTTATGCCTTAGAAATCCTTCGACATTGCCTCACGTGGTACTTGGTACCTATCAAATTGTATAATAAACCTATGTCTAGTAGAGTAAATCCTTATCTAGGTGAAAATAAAGCTCTTGTAACCATTCATCCATAACTCTATGTATGTTTCAGCTGGTGAAATATTATAGGGTCTTAGATTTCAAGCTAGAGTTGGTCCTTGGTTACTCTTAAAGTGGTTTCCCTCAATGGTTAGTTCCCGTATGATGATGAGCGTGTGAATTTGGAGACATTCGAAGTCTATAAGCCACGATTTGAGGCCCTAGTTCATTTGTACTAGCCACTGTACGAGGCATGTGAATATCTTTAATAGCCACCGTTTGAGTTCATAAACACTTCTATTAGTTTAGTCCGAGTCCTGACATTGTGTTCTCATTGAGGTTTTTCAGGGTGCCTTTTCCACTGTTTCAGTCTGGACTTGACCAATTTAGTTTAAAAAATTTAACTAATCTTAGTCTTAGTTAGGGATATCTTTAGTTCATCTATATACTTATCATGCATATGAGGGTCCATTTAGGTTGTTTACATTTTAATTGTGCACGAGTGTACCGTATGGGTTTATGTGGTCCAATTAGATTTAGATAGCTACTTTACATTACAATTTCATTCCTTTTAGAATTGTGAGTAACAGTTAGACTTTCAGTCATTGTTTCACTTATCTGACCTCTACTTATCGCTATTTCCTTACTTTTCATTATGTATGAACTTTTCAACTTTAGTGGTCCATTGATTAATACTGGGTACTTGTTGTTTTGGTACTCATGCTACACTCTATATCTGTTTTCTTGATTCTTGAAGTAGATCTGAGCACCAGTCGCCAACGTTGATTTTGAGCTTCAGTGGGGATCTTTTTGAGTCAAAGGGTGAGTGGATTGAGCAAATGACATTCTACCATTTCTGTGAAAAAAGTCTAAGCTAAACCTTCAAGTTCTTGTAGATTTTAAGCCTTTTCAATCTACATTAGTGGTGATCTACGTACAGGGAAAATTTATTGGGTTAATGTGTGCATACATGAATTCATTTATTAGAGTGAGTGTTCTTTTATGATCTATAATCCCTTAAATTGATACCCCTAAATATGTGTGGGATTCTCTTTTATGTGAGTGATGACATTGCATCCTTCATATGAATTGTGAAGTCTTGATTTCAATTGAAATGCAAGAATGCTTCATATCCATTTGAACCATTAGGAAAAGCAAGAAGGTTGATTCGATTGACTTGAGATGCCTAAAGATTGTGTTTGAAAGAATGATTGTCTTAGAATTATGCAAAAAGGTTTTTGCGAAAGCAATTTTCAAGCGAATGATGGTTGAACAAATAGTAAGTTGTCTTTTTTGAGTCATTTTATTTTATTATATTTGCTTATTTTTTTTTTTGTTTTTTTATTGTTAGAAGTTAAGTACATGATTATACAAATCCTATCTTGGATGTGGATAAGCTTTAATCCTATGCTTAGTGAGTGTTTTTCTTTAGGACAAGAACTAGTCTATGTTTGGGGGTTTGATGAGTTTGTGTTTACCGACTCATTGGACTTAAATTCATGAATTATTGCCATGTTTTAATACTAATTGAAGGGGTTTAAGGCCCTATTTCTCTTGGATGCAGGCATTCCTTGGAAAAAGAAGTTTGATGGATTTGAATCCCAAAAGCATTAAAACACATAAGTGATGGACTGACATCCCATAGAATCAAACATGCGGCACTGGGTAAGCACCGACATGAGTAGAGGAATGAAGCCTCAGTACTGGGCATGCAATTGGTGCGGTAGAATGACCAATCGGCTTTCACTGATCCCAGTGAATATGCTTCGATTAGAACTGAATGTTAACACGAGGAGAGGACCACCACTCTGCTTTCTCTGATCGGCGTTTCGCCGGTCCAGCGCAAGTCTGAAGGATGGAATCTAAAGGGAGAAAATTCAATTTTGGAAAATAGTGCTCCCTTTAGAAATTTTTAATGATAAAATAGGAATTTGTGCAATTATGTACCTTTATATTTCTCCCGATTAGGGTAATATTTAAACTATGTTTTTGTGATGATATGAAATTTTTAGGAGATAGAATAGTAAAGTGAAAAATAGTAAGAACTTTCTAGCTTGTAAAGGAAAAAACCCAAGGTTTCTGTCAATCCAAACTAGGAATTCAAGTTTTGTTTCTCAAATTAGCTTGAAATGGACCTTTCCTTTATGGGTATTTTCTCAATCTTATATTTTATTGGTATTTTAATCTTATAAAGGGGTGTATGTGCTATATAGGGGTGTAAAACCCTGGATGGTTATAGGTTAATCGACTCTAATATTGATTGTAGTACGTGGATCTATATTTGTCTTGAAGTTTTAATCTAAAATCATTGTTGCTGACGTTAATTGAGTTCTCTAACACTATTTGACTTGGATAAGCTAAATGGAGTTGGGTAAGACTCAATAGTAAACACTTGATGAAATTTACTATATGAATCTGAGCCAAGGATGGGATAAACTGCGTGGTTTCACATTTAATGTTATGAGCTAGGAATAGTATATCTACTCAAGAAATGTTTGGTGTTCTTTTTGAAGGGTCTTGGAGTTCGTAGAGAATCCAAGGGACATTCGCTTGATAGTTTGGTAGAATATCAAGTGTAGCCTAGACCAAACTCTATCCATGTATGAATTGATGTTGTTTAGTTAATATTTGCCTATTCGAGTTGGAACCTCTATCTCTATGCGCACACCCATATTCTTTTTTAAATTATTTAGATCTTATTTGTGTTAATTCCATATATATATGTGTGTGTGTGTGGGTGTTTATGTGTGTGTGTGTGTGTTTTAAGAACTCAATTTGTTATCTTGCTTTAGTGGGGAAATTAATAGAAGAAGAGGTCGGCCTTATAAAGCTCGCTAAGCCTCGCTTCCCTCTCCCCTTCACTTATTAAGTGGAAAATAGTCATCGGCATTCTATAAGCGACTTGATCCCGAACTCATAAGTTAAGTATTTGTTTTCCATATGACCGCTTATGCCCTGGAATATGAGACATAGTTGAGTATTTATCAATCCTCCTGAAGTTTTAGTTGATGTTGAGGAAGAAATAGGGGATTAATCTACTAAAGGCGATGAGCCTACGTCTCCCCCTCCTTACCCTCAAAGGGAAATCAAGAAGAAAGAAGATGAGCAGTTCCAGAAGCTTGTAGATCATCTCAACAAACTACCCATGAATATTTCATTAATCGATGTTGTGTTGCAAATACCCGGTCATTCAAAATTTATGACGGAGTTGGTACAAAAAAAGAGGGTGGTTCATATGAGTACAAAATACCCACCATTGAAATTCAATGATGGCATATTCATTTTCGACAAAAAGAAAGATTCAGGAGATTTCACTGTCCCGTGCACCATTAGGGTGCACAAATTCGATAAAGCCTTATGTGATTTGGGGGCAAGTATCAACTTGATGCCTCTTCTAATTTTCATGAAATAAGGTCTTGGGAATCCCAATCCCACTCCTATGAGGCAATTGATGGTTACTAATTCTATTAAGAGGCCATTTGTTATACAATTTGAAGTATGGGGCAAAGTAGTGAAGTTTATCATGCCGATGAATTTTATGGTGTTGGATTGTGATGTGGATCTAGAGATGCCTATGATCTTATGCCAGACATTTCTAATTAGTGGAAGAGCTATTAGTTATGTGGAGCTTGGTGAGCTTCAGTTTATAGTTGGGGATGAATTAGTTAAGTTCAAGATGTACATGCCTACAAAATCACTAGATGACTGTAAGGTGATTTTGGTGAATGAATCCATTGATTAACCGGGGAACATTCCATGAGAGAGGGAATTACCATCCAATATTAGGTAATGGTTAGGTACTTGCATCGAGCCATGGTGTTAAATCAAGCACTTTTTAGGAGCCACCCCAAATGGTTTTCCTTTATTTCTTCTTACTTCACTTTTGTTGTTTTCGATGTATATTTAGGGGTGAAAAAGGATGCTAAGTCAAGAAGGTGAACAATTGAGTGTATAATCCATCGATGCAAGACATGCAAAATGTGTATTGCATGTTGTACATCGCCAGTTAAATGCAGGTCCCCATTAGATAACAAAGAGAAATTCTTTGGAATCTGGGCTTGGCTGCCTAACTGCTGGTTAACTAGTGTACAACGACAGTCGAAGTTCTGGTCCAACTCAGTAAACTTGCATCAATTCACAAGGCCTGAACTGCAAGTGGTGAAACACCAATTCCGATTGGCGTTTCACCTATTACTCACAAGTAAGGTAAAAAAAAATTTAAATTCTTACTCTTAAAAAATCAAAGACCGGATTTTTACTAGCCTTTTCAAGAACCACAAAACTCCTAAAATCCTTCACCTTCTTCCTTATTCAATCCTATTAACCTCCGTACCCACATTCATTCACTCTTAAAAGTCCTTCAATTTCTCAACTCTCAACCGGGTATCTCACTACCTTTTCCTATATAAATCATTATCCCTTTACTCCGAAACCAACTACCCATATTAGGAATCCAAAACATTGTTCTTTGAAGAGTTTTTGTTAGTTCAAGACTTGAAAACCTCCATTAAAGCTCTTGATTTTTCTTCTTCTCATCTCTAAACCAGGTTTGTTACTCTATTTTTGTTATTTTAAGCTTGATAATGTGGTTATGTGGTAGGAAATTCATGTCTTAGTTGAGCTTTGTTTCAAAACCCACTTTATGAATTTGGAAATTTATGTTTAAGAAGGGTTTTAGTTCATAAAAGTTTCACTTATAAAGATAATTTTCTTGAATATGAAGTTTAGCACGAGAAATTTAAATTTTTTTTAAATCTGAGTGTTGAGGTGGAGTTCGAGTAACCCATTACGTTGAAATAATGGGTGAAATTATTCTATGATGGAATGGGTGATATCATTCCTAAGGAAATAGTTGTTATTTGTTTGATTTTAGGGCTGAAAATTGTGAATGAGTAACATTGCCTTGAGTTTGTGATCTAATTTGAGTTATTCTTATTCTTGTGGTGATGATGAAATTGCGAATGAGTGTTGATAAACTACTTAAATTTCTTGATTGTATGCTTTCAATTCTCTGTGATAGATGGATTAGCATCCCTCTTCAGAGAAATTGGAATATTTGACATGCATTCCTTGTAAATTCATAGGAAAAGTCTGAGTACCCTTTAGAATTGATTTTTGAAGTGCGTATTTAAAATAGGACCTATGTTGATCAAGCAGGAGACTATGAAGCACCTGGACTTCACGATGGTTGCCATGCGTTTTGCAGGAGCAACGCTCGTCAGGTGAGGAACTTCACTATTCCTAGAACCTTGGACTAGTGTGTCACTTGCAAAACTCGAGTATCCATTGGCAGAATGCCGATGTAACCCAAATCTACCTACATTTTGACCATTTTATTTGACTTAAGGCGATACTTGAATTGGAGGGTTACCACCTCACATTTGCGACCACCAGTCAAATACCGATCTCAGTTTGAAATTTAATTGTGAATTCCTCTTACACTTCTATTCTATTTCTTTCACAGACTTTTATAATCTTATTTTCCCTCTTATCACTAGAAGTCTCAAAAAGATGCGAGTATATTTGTTGTCTAACATGCTATGTTGTAGAGAACAAGTATCTTCAAGGAAGAATCATCTCGAAGACCTATTAAAATACATCCATCTATGATAAAGTCTAAAGAAAAAACTCTGGAAACCTCAACCAATGAAGAAAAGCTGAAATTCTCTATTCAATGGATGAAAGGATACTACACATTGTTCAAAGATAGTTGTTCCATTATAGAAGAAAAAAGATTTAATTTGATTGGCCTTGCAAATGAATTCCCTAACATAATCCACCAATTTACCACAAGCGATTGGCTACCCCTCGCATATGAGCCTGGAGATTATTTGAAAGAATTATTCATTGAGTTTTATGACTCTTATCAAGAATTATGAATGATAAGGTTCTAGTGGACAAATATCCAAGCTTTCCATCTATTATAGTTAGGGGAGTAAATATTGATGTCACCCGAGAAACTATTAATTCACTCTTTTGGAGAGACCAAATTGAGGATAGAGTAGAGTTTACATTGAGGGTAGCCACTAAACAAAGACCAATTTTGTGGGTGGATAGAATTACAGCCACAAGCTATCCTATCTGGGCAATAATGGGTGGAGATATTAGTTGTCAAGATCTAAACTTTGAAGAAAAGTTATGATTGGATTTTGTGTGCGCAAGTTTCATGCCCTTTGAGATTGACAAGCGAGTTACTCATGAGGCAACCATCCTCATCGCATGCTTACTTTCTCGTATTCATGTAAACTATAGAGAGGATGTAGCCTTGCAAATAAGAAGGAAATCTCATCAAAAAATCTTTTGAGGCCTTTCCCTATTCTGTGAGCAAATTGTGTGTAGCTGCCAATGTTTCCTATTTTCCTTCTTATTTGATAACAAAGGCAGTCAGAATAATTGAACTAGGGTAAAAATGAGATGCAGAGGCTCCTCAAGTGATAAAGAGAAGAATTCAAGCCTTTGAGGCATTCAATGATTCACCCTCCTTCGACCACCCAAACCAAATGGAAGAAGAAAAACCGGCCATGCAAGAGGAGTTAATTGGTCACAACCTCCACCTCACTTGAGTACTCCTAATTAAAGTGAGTATGAAAATCTAAGACGAACCACATAATCCAATGAAAGACAATTGAAAAAATTGGACAAGAACCTCCTTGGATGAATAAGAAACTCGATATCTTGAGTTAATGTGTTGACATAATGGAAGGTTTAATAACCACCCATCAAACTAATATGCAGGAGTTGAAAGAGGAAACATCTAGGCTTTATGGAGATAGGCCTTTTATGGAACACTAATAGTTCCTCACCCAACATAAGATCTTATCGACAAGATGTTAGAACAAATGGGAGTCAAATTGGATGAGGTTGGAGAAGTTGAGATAGAGGAGGATGAGGAGGAGGAGGAGGAGGAATATGAAGACATGCATCGAATGATTCAAAAGTCTCAATTTACTGCTAATCAATTCCATGATAGAGCTAAACCTAGTGTGCCAGGCGGGGTGTAAGTGACTCACACAATATTTCACATATGGTTTAAGTTTGACATAAAGAGAAATGTCATGTTTAAGTTTAGGGGTTATTGTGTTTATTATTCTTGGTGAGTAACATTGAAACATTCTTAGTTTGGTGTGTTAATTATTAAATATCTTGGTTTGAGAGTATTTTTCGGTATTTATTCTTGACTGTTCATTAATCGGGTTGGTCTTACATTCCTCTATTATTTTACTACCCATGTTTACTTGCTTTGAATTTTTGCTTAGTGATATTCCATAAGGCCTTGTTCTATCAATCAATATGCATGGATCGAATTCAACTTTGTGATGATTGTTAGTTTTAAAAACTCTAACGATTTTCTTTATATTCCCCAAAAACTAGTAGGCTAAACTAGAGCTAAACGTGAGGCTAGAGTCAAGGAAATAGGGCAAGGGACAAAGGAGTGGGCTAAGGCAGCCTACATGGGTGTAGGACCTGCCCCACCTACCACTCCCATCACCATGGCTCGTGGTCAAGACCACGGCTCATGGGAGGGGTCGTGGTGGCCTATACACTAGCCTCCCCAAATCTACCAAAAACAAGCCTCCTTTTCATGAGCCACTTCATGACTCATGGTGAATACCACGGCTCGTAGGAAGGCTCGTGGAAGAGATTTGGGTGTATGAGAGTTGAAAGGAAGTGGCAAGCCATTGCCTCAAGGCCCACGAGAGGGACCACGGCCCGTGGCAAGCACCATGGCTTGTGGAACCCTCTGTGAAGGTGCCTTGGGCTTGTTGCCTAAAGACACTTGTTGCCTAGACACTACCTCAAGTCCACGAAGGGGACCACGGCTCGTGAGACCCCACGTGAGGTCTGAGCAGCCCACATAAAGTGAAGGTTGTTTTTGGTAACTCCGGTTTTAATCCCAATTAAGTGAGGTCATTTTGCCTTAACTTAGGGTCACTATATAAGTCATTTAAACCCAAAATTCCACCCATTCAACTCATTATTTCCATAACCCAAATCAATTCCCAAAAGCTCTCCTCTCAAAATATTTTCTCTCTAGAACCTTGAAGAAGAATAAAAAGAAGAAGAAGTAGGAGATTCAACTAGGGTTTCAAAAGAAGGCCTTTACAAATCAATTTCTTTGGGCATTGTGGCTAAGGTATGGTAGTTTTCAGCCATGGAGTCCTCTCAAAACCTTCAATTTCAAAAGATAGAAATCCCCAAAAGTTAGGGTTTGATTCCAAAGTCATGGGTTCCTTTCAAAATTAGAATAAAATTGATTCTAATGTTTTAATTATATTATATTAAACATGAATTGGTGATTTATTATGAGTTTTATGATGTATCCCCAAGAACCCGTGAATTCCCCATATTTCTCAATTGTGATCTTATGATGTGGGTCTTTGTTGATGAAAGGTTTATTTGATGAATTGATACATAAGGTGGTAGAATCACACGAATTATGTTGATATCCTTGTCTAATGCTTGAATTCTAGATGTGTGGCTTGAAATTTAGTTTTGAACCTCAAAGAGGTAAAGTATGAGATTATATATGTTTTATGAAGTTTATGTAAATGATTTTAGAACACTTTGAGAGTGAAGTGTTAATGATTATATTGTTGTTGTTGTTGTGGGCTGATTGAAATGTTTTTCTCATGAACTCACAATGAACATGATGTGAAAGATTTTCTCACATAATGATGATTCTAGGGTTGAAAGACTTTCTCAAATAATTGAATCTAAGACGTACATGTAGACATGGATGGTGAAAGGTTTTCTCACGCATGATCTATTGAGATATCCTAATGAACTAACTTGGATTGGTTGTCAAGGGTATCCTTCCATAAGACATGAGTTATGTAAGACTTAATAAGTACTCCGTGGGATTTATGCTTAGTACCGAGCGGATATTGAAATGAGATGGAAGTCTTTTACGCTATTTGAGTCCGGGCTTCCCATGTATGTCTAATGAGATGGAAACCTTCTACGTAAGTTGAGTCGAGGTTTCTAGTAGCAATCTCCGTATCCCATAAACTACGTGCCCCCATAGGATATTTAGCTAGTGGATCCACCTAAGCTAAGATGTTCATGGTTCTACCTTAGGCAAGTAGGATAACCCTATAAAAACCCAATGAAGAGTCGAGGTTAAATTCCACAGGAAATGGTATATCATGGAGAATTTCTTATCAAAACATTTGGACTTTAAATTAGCTCATTTATAATAATTAGAAAAATTGGATGGATGATACCACCAACTTAATATAAAGCTTTGGTTATAAGTTATCGCAATTTATCTAAACTATAAAAGAAATAAAGAATTAACAAGCAATATAGGGGTGCAGGGATTGGAAATAGATGTTGCATAGGGGTAATTGTGCTGCTCTATAGTGATGGACCTTCATGAATAGGCTAAGTCATCTTCATTGACACTAATCATCTTTTGATCTCAAGGCATCTACGCATAGAATCTCTTTTCGATCTCATCTAAATTCAAACCTAAACAGCTCAATACCTTACTCTATTCTCTCTTTTAAGAACACGGAAAATAGATCCAACCCATAACTTCTTTTTCAATCAATTTACAGACATCAAACCAAAATTGGTAGTATTGAATTAATTACCAACTCAAATCAATATATTTCGAGCATCAACAAGATATCGGAAGTAGGACTTATGTTTGCAACCTTTACCCCATAGGCTAAGCCCATGTCAAATAGACAAAATCCAGGTATGAACAACAACAAAATAGAGCATAACACAATACCCACTACATTAAATCAACATCCGACCCCATATTTGCATCCCAGATCATGGGGTTTTAACCATCCATCATAAAAAGTAAAGAGATTATACCTTTCATGAAAGCAGACATGGGTAACTTGAAACAAGAAATTTCAAGTAAATCCACTTTGGATTCAACTTCAATTTATCAAATTCAAACACCATATTTTGAAACCTCAAAAGATAGAAAACTATTATTTAAAGGTATAATGTTCTAAAACTTTCACAAACTCAATTTTGTACCAAAAACATCTAAATAGAGAACTCCCCAAACACTATATTCTTTGGGTAATTTATCTTTTCCCCAAATTCAGCCTAAAATCCATTTTGCGACTAACTCGATGACATTAGTCTGGTTCGCCAAACTTGTTTGGTGAATCACCTTTGTTTTCTCAGCTCGTCCTTTCATGCTCTAGTCCTCAGGTGTTTGAACCTCAGTTGACGAACTCGATTGAGTCAGCCTTTCACATTCAGCAAATCGTAGAATACCACTTTGTTTCACCTTTCCACACTGCAACTTTGGGAGATGTTCACCAAGACCACGTTTCTCATTCGGTGCATTGCCATTTCTACTATAGTCTGCCGACCTTACTTGATAGACATAAGTTCTTTGAACTGTCATTTTGTGCAAGGTCATGCTCAGTTGGCGATCCTCCCTTCTTGTTAGGTGATCAAAATTGTGTAGTTTGAACTTCTTTTTATATTGTTGGCCATTCTATCAAACTTCATTCATTACCTTGTCAAATTCCCTCCTAGCTTTAAATCATAAACATTTTATCAAAATAGGAAAAAAATAGACATTCAGGACACTAATTATTGAGCTTAATGGACCTTAAATAAGTGAAAATTTACCAATCATCAAGCACCAGTCCCCTTCTTGTACTGACCTTCAGTTCTCACATGAGTATCCATGTTGGGACAAGTGAATCACCAATAAATCATTGTAACATACCAATTACAATGCCAGTACTGGGCATCTTAGATCCATTCAAGCTGACGGTTAGCTCACAAACTCTTATATCTTTTTACAGGACACCAGTTCCATCGTCAATGTGCTTCAGTTATTTTCGACTTCAAATCAATCAAACTTGCTTTTTTTCCAAAGAATGCTTGAATCATAGAAAACTAAGGCCTAAATTTCCTTCAATTAGCATTAAAACATGTGAATTATTCACGAATTTGAATCTAGTGAGTCAGTAAAATAATAACTCATCAAACTCCCAAACTTGAACTATTGTTTATCCACAAGCAAAACATTCAATAAACTTATGATTCAAGCTCAACTACACCCAAGATAGGATTTTCATAATCACATATTTGATTCGATAAAAAAAAAAAAAAAAGACTTCGAAAAAAGACTCTAAATAAGCACCACTCAATATTGGTTCCATCATTATCTATAAGGCGAAGGTTTTAAGCAAAACTTTTTAGCGCAGAACTCTAGGACAATTTGTCTTTCAAGCACAATATCAAAGCATCTCAAGTAAATCATATCATCCTTCTTGATTTTCCCAATGATTCACAAAAAGATATCACATTCATGAAACTCAATTGAAATCAAGACATTCCAATTTATATGAAGGATGTAACATCACTATTACAGGAGAGAATCTCACACAAAATTACGAATGTCAATTCAAGGGATCATGGAAATCTCACAAATGAATTCAAGAATATGCACATTGACCCATAGTCTTACCCTGTATGTACAACATTGCTAACGTAAATGGCACGACTCAAGATCTCTAAGGACTTGCTAATTCAGATTATGCTTGGGTAAAAGGTAGGGTGTCATTTGGTCAAGTGACTAAGAGGCTTCCCTAATGCTTCAACTTCTTCTTCACTTGAGCTTACCTGTCAAATTTTTTTATTATTGGTTCCCTCATTTTTCTCCTTGGTTATAATGTTCACTTGTTTCAGCTTCCATTCTTCTTCACATTTGAGGCGTGAGCATACGATGAGTTACCATTCATACTTTATTTATTTTTCTTCACTTATGAACTTCTTTTTTATCACCATACAAACTTAAGAATATGGTGCTCTACGCTTGCAGATCAAACCTTATTGTTTAATTGTTGCATAAACCCCCACACTTAGGCCTTTGCTAACCTTTCAACATCATTCACTTTTTCTACCCCAAACTTAGGTTTTTAACCTACATAAAAAATCATTGGAAAGTAGGAGACATGAGGGTGTCAAAATATAGAGCTAATAACGTGTAAAGGTATGTGCCTGGTGGCCAAAGAATTTGGTTTAGGCTCAATCGGGTTGACTAAGATCACGTTATTTGGATGGAAATTGTTTTAATAGAGTGGCTGGTCAAAAAGGGCCTAGGTTCATCTTTCAAGACAAGTCAAATCAATAATTTTTCCTTGAAATACATTTTGGGTCAAGTTCTAGACAACATGTACATACAATAATGTATCAAATCCTTTCCGCTTAAGGCATTACTATCCAACAAATTCTCAAGTTAGTTTCAAAATCAATAAAATCTAATGACTTTTACATCTGAAATGGAGAAATCCTGCTTGGAAATCAGAAAGACAAATAAGGAATGTACGAACCATGACAAGAGATTGCTCTTCAATTCACTTTTTAACATTTTAGAAATAATTTCTTTTAACAAACTTTCTTTGCCAATAATTTTGTTGTGGTTCCTCTTGTAAAAGATGAGATTTATGAATATAAGTTGGCTTTTTCCCATAAGAAATTTATCTTTCAACTATCATACGAAACGCCAACCTGGTTTGGAAAAATAGACACAAGAACAAAATAAAATAAAAAAGAAAGATATTTTCCTCCTTGGGAAAGAACATGTCACAACCTAGAGGTACCCCCTAGATGAAACAAGGCGTATAGAATCCCAAAGGACTCTATACAAGCCACTTAGCTTTCATAACATATGAAATAAAACAATAAGAGTAAAGCATATTTCAAGTCTTAAAATGTTTTTCATATAAGAAAGCGGAAGTCTAGACACTTGTCTCAATATAGCCATGTATTACAACCTTGAATGAAATAGGGCCAAGCCCATATAACATATCCAAAAGGGAAAGTACATAAAAGAAACTAGACATATGAAAATCCCTCCTCAAACCATGAGGACTCACAAAGCTCAGGGAAGCAATCAAATACAAGCTCTAGCCACAACAATGATCACCTCGAGTGTCGGACCCTACACTTGGGAAAAATGTAGGCAAAAGTAGGTATTAGTACAAAAATGTACCAAGTATGGTAGTCATGCATAAAAATCCTTAAAACATGCAAAAAGGGACATTTCATTTCAAAGCATGCAATTTGCCAAGTTTACACATCATATAAGAGATTACAAGTCATAAATCATAATCATGGACAATATAAGTCAACATCATCCTTAAAACCTTGGAGCTCATATACAAAGCTTCTTGTGTAGCCATAGTTCATTAGTCATGTTCTTATTGTGGGAAGTGGATGTGTGTTGAGAATTGTAATTGAGAAATTAGATTTTAATTTTGTTTATTTGTAGTAGATTTGTTGTTTGGTGTTGTTGTTGGCTGATTCGCAGGTTAATAAAATTAATGACGATGGGAGTGACAACGGTAGTCACTATGGTCAAAACTACAACACAAGTGATTTGAATGGCATGCACATGAATGTTATTCAAACCACGGGAGACATCTGGATACCTCCTACAACTGGGAGAGTGGTGTTCCACTCCACTAGAACTATGATACAATGGCTCTAATTAAAAGGAAATTTTGAGGGTGTAGCTCACGAAGAATCCTCATGAGCTACACCCTCAAAATTTTCTAGCAGTATTATATTTTGTTTTGAATTGTGCTAGGGAAAACTAGTCTTCTATTTTGTTTAGAATTGTACTAGAGCTTTTATTTGTTTTTAAATTCAATTAAGAAAGGAATGAGACCGGATGACAAAAAAAGGGTGGTTAAGACAGGGGGTGGGGCCATATGAGGTGGCAAAGATAAGTTTTAATATAAACAATTTTTAAAGTGTTTTTTAAGAGAAAAGGCTGAATTTAAAGTTAAAAAAATGTTGCCTTCGACCAGTGCACCGATAACAACTTTTTGTTGTTAGGGTGAACATTTATATATATTTACATTTTATCAACTGTCTACACATATATATTTACGATTTTTTTAAAAAAAAATACCGGGTGCACGTGTAGCCTCACGGGTACATGTGGGTCCGCCCCTGATGAGGATCCCCCTGAACACCTTAGGAATTCTTGGAGGTATGTGAACCTTTGTGCTCAAGAATGTCACAACCCAGGGGTACCCCCTAGATGGAAACATGGCGTTTAGAACCCCAAAGAACTCCATATGAGCAAATTAGATCTCATAACATAAGAAATAGAACAATAAGAGTAAAACAATAGTCCAAGTCCAAAACATTTTATAGAAGAAAAGCGGAAGTCTAAAACACTTGTCTCATCATACTCATCTAATACAATAGAATGAAATTGGGCCTAGACCATACATCATGTTCAAAAGAGAAATACATGAAATAATGTGAAACAGTTAAACTCTGTCTTCGAAGCATGAGTACTCACCAAAGCTTGGAAATCTTGAACTCAACCACTAGCCACGAAATTGAGAAACCTGACTGCCGGACCCTACATTTGGGGAAATATAGGCAAGAGTATGCGTAGTACAAAACAATGTACCAAGTATGATAGCTATGCATAAAACATTTATATCATGACATTTCATTTCATGTCATGCAATTGACCATGCTAAAACATGATATATAAGGGTTAGAAAACATAAATCATAAAATTATGGTCAATGCAATCTAACATCATCCTTAAAAACTTTGAAATCGTATGCGATACTTCTTGAAGTAACCTTAGTTCATTATTAATGTGGGGAATTAGCCTTAACCGACATAGAGACTATGTGAGCTATAACATGATCCCCGATGTCTCCCACACCAAAAAGGGTTGTCCTAATTGCCAAGGTAGAACCATGAACTTCTTGCCTAAGTGGATCCACTAGCTAATGACTCTTGAGACAATCATCCTATTGGGACACATAGGTAAGGGATAAGGAGATTACTTTTAGAAACTCGACCTCTACTAACGGAAGAGCCTCCATCTCAATATCATCTCGGTGCTAAGCATAAATCCCATGGAATAGTCATTTCTTACTTGACCTTATTATCCATGGAAAGGCATCCTAGGACAACGAATCCAAGATAGTTTCATTAGGATAGCTCCTTATCTTTGATTCAATTAGGTGAGAAGTCCTTTCAACCTAAGAATCCTTTCTATGTGAGAAAACTTTTCATATCTTGCTCTTATGTGTACATGAGAAAATCCTTTCAATAACACATCATGATCATCATTGGTACTTTACTCTCAAATCACCCTTAAAACATTTGCATAGATTTCATAAGAAAATGCATATGTCCATAATTTACCTCTTGAGGTTCAAAACCCACTTTCAATCATCAATAGTTGGAAAACATGGATTGGATATGTATTTCATCATAAATTCATGTAAATCTTGCAATACATGCTCAATTTCATAAAACTCTTTCTTTATAATCAAAGTCCCACATCATATGATTCAACTTGAAAACATGAGGATTACATGGGTTCATGGGGAAATCATCATAAAATCATACTATTTTATCAATTCATGCATAAGAGATCATAATTCAGTCATTTGAATCAATAATGAAGACAAATCATGATAATTGAAGAAAACCCTAACTCAATTGGGGAATTCTACCTTTTGAATTAAGGAATTTGGGAAATCCATGAATGGAAGGAATCAATGGATGAAAACTATCATACCTTGAATCCAAATTCTAGACTACAATGGAGAAATTGAGACCTTGACTTGAAACCCTAGGTTGGATCCTTTTTCTTCTTCAAGTTTCTAGAGAGAGAAAAGTTTTGGAGAGAATAATTGATCTTCTTTTGTGGAAGAATGAAGTGAATGGGTTAATTTTGGAGTTGAAAATACTTATATAGGGGTCTCAGTGAAGGGTAAACGACGTAGTATAGGATTTAATTAATTAGGAAAAGACCCAACTATCCCTGAGAGTAACTCTCAGCTGCCACCGACCTTCAACCTACGGACCCGAGTTGACGGACCATGGTCTGAACCACAGCCCGTCCTGGTGAACCGTTGCTGGTAGTCAAAAGCTTTAAAAAATAGGACCTTGGACCACGACTCCTGGTCTACGGACCATGGACTCACCTACGGTCCGTAGGTCCAGTAGTGGTTCCTGCCTGTACACTATGTTTGGTTAGCCTATCCACAGACCCACCTGTGGTCCGTGGTTCACCCCACGGGCCGTGGTTGGCCTTCGTGGATGGAACCTGGAAATACTAAAATCTTTTATGGTGCCCTCTTTCAGATTTGGGGTGTTACAAAGAGTATCACTCAATAGTCCATAAGGTTGAGGTTATTCCCGTTCTCTTTAACGGGAGAGGCTACAAGATGGTTTGAAGAATTGCCAAATTATTCAATCACTTTGTAGGAAGATTTAGATGATGCCTTCTAGGAGAGATTCTTCCCACCCTCAAAGATTGTTAAACTTTGAACCTAGATCAAAAAATTTCAAGCATATTTGGGGTGAGCCTCTGCATGAGATGTGGCTGAGGTTCAAGAAGTTATTTTTGCAATGTCCAATGCATGGCGTTCTAGTCATTTTGTTGTTGCAATACCTCTATTGCATTCTTGTTTAGTCAATAAAGGTGTGGCTGATAAGCTAGTAAAAGGTGGATAAATGAGACCATCATACGATGTGGTTGCTATGTTTCTAAATGATATGACTAAAGTCAATCAAGAATGGCACACTAGAGAGGACCTAGTGCCTTCTCTACAATTGGGTTTGAGAATGAACAAGTCGAGAAGAACCATGAAAGAGGTGAAAACATGGCCAAAATGATGATCCAAATCGATTTGTTGTATAAATATGCTATGGGAGGTGGATCCAAGTCAGTAAATGTGGTTGTAACCAATAGTGGAAAGTGCCTGCATAATGCCAAATTTGAGATATAATGAGGAAGTTTAATACTTGGGAAATAAAGTGGGGAGGGGGAGGGGTCTCACACCAATTATCAACGGCAAAGTAAAAATCATGGTTGGAACAAGGATAGAGATGGTGGTTGGAAAGATTGGCGGGGTTGGAACTAGAGAGATAGGGTAATGGAAAAAGATAGATACATGCCTCCCTATGATCGTCAACGCCTAAAAGAACCAGATGGGCCAGAAGAAAGGTGGACTGAAGACATGCTTGTAAGGATGTACAACAAAGTTAAAGGGTCTGATAAAGTGTTGAAGGAATTGAAAAATCACTTCTCCACTTTATCCAAGATGGTGACGTGTCACTCAGTTTCTATTAAGCAACCAGAGACCCAACTGAGTCAAATCGCCACTAATCTCAATCCAGGGAAAAAGGGAACATTCCTAGAGATACTATCCCTAACCGAACAAAAAATTGTTGAGTTTTAGACTATGTCATTCCACGACATTAAATAAGGTGATTCTTGGGAGGCAACCCAAGTATCTACTTTTGTTTTGATTGCTTTCGAATAACGTGTGTTTAAGTGTAGGTTGAGAAGTGGTTGAAAGTTTGAAAAAGGGAAGCATAGGTGATGCAAAAACCCATATGGCGATACACCGAAGGCATTTGCCACGACCCAGGGGTATCCCTACATGTAACATGGCGTATAGAATCCCAAAGGACTCCATACAAGCCACTTAGTCCTCATAACATAAGGAATAAAACAATAAGAGTAAAAACACATTTCAAGTCCAAAATTTTCATAAACGAAAGCGGCAGTCTAAACTTGTCTCAATATAGCCATCTATTACAATACTTGAATGAAATAGGGCCAAGCCCATACAACATGTCCAAAAATGGAAATACAATAAAGGAAACTACATCATGAGAAAAAGCCGTCCTCGAACCATGAGGACTCACCAACAAGCTCGGAAGATAGAAAGTCTAATCACTAGCCACTAGAATGATCACCTCGAGAATCGGAGCCTACACTTGGAGAAAATGTAGGAAAAGTAGGAGTTAGAACAAAAATACACTAAGTATGATAGCCATGAATACAAAAATATTGAAAACATGCTAAAAGGGACATTTCATTTGAAAGCATGCAATTTACCAATTTTAAACATCATTATGAAGATAGTTGTAAAGCATAAATCATAAACATAGTCAATACATTGATCATCATAACATAATAAAACACTTCATAAATACCCTCAAAGCATACTTGTGCGATGCATGAATAAGACCCCATAAATCTCCCCCATGCTAAGTAAACCTCTTTAGGCCATCATTCATATTCATCATCTTTAAGACCTTGAAAACTCATATAAAAGCTTCTTGAGAAACTATAGTTGTAATTCATATTCTTGTTGTTGTGGGAATAAGCCTTAACCGACATAAGGCCATCTATACATGGACCCAGTGTTACCCACATCGAAAAGGGGTATCCTACTTGCCTAAGGTAGAACTATAGTCTTAGCTTAGGTGGATCCACTAACTAAATAACCTATGGGGGCACATAGTTTATGGGATAAGGATATTCCTACTAGAAACCGGACTGCACTAAGGTAGATGGTCTCCATCTCATGAGACATACTTTAGGAACCCAGACTCAAATAGTGTAAAAGGTCCCATTGGGAAGCCGGACTCAACTAGTGTAAAAGCTTCCATCTCATGTTCAATATTCACTCGGTGCTAAGCATTAATTCCCACAGAGTATATACTAAGTCATAACTTGATTCATTAAGATAGCTCATTAGATCATGCATGAGAATAACCTTTCACCGTCTATGTCTGCATATGGATTCAGTAGGTGAGAAAGCCTTTCAACCTTAGCATCTTCATATTGTGAGAATACCTTTCAACAACACAATAATTAGATCATAATCATAGAAACTTCACTCTCCAAGTGTTCTTAAAGCATATACAAAGACTTCATACACGTGCATGATACATCTAGATTTACCATTTGAAGGATCAAAGCTCATATCAAATCAATACATCTAGAATTCACTACATTAGACATGAATATCAACATAATTCAAGTAACCCAACCACTACAAGAATAATCTCATAATATCCTTCTTTCATCAACAAACCCACATCACAAGATCATAATTGGGAAATGTGGTTATTTCATGGGTTCTTGGGGATTTCAACATAAAAACCGTAAGTAATAACAAATTCATACATAATATAAAGTAATTCAAGCATTGGAATCGTTTTTGAAAGGAACCCATGACTTTGGAATCAAACCCTAGTTTTTGGGGATTTCTATCATTGAAATTGGGTTTTCGAAGGGGCTCCATGGATTAAGAACTACCATACCTTATCAATGAATCCCAATGAATTTGATGTGAAGAACCTTGTTGCTTCAACCCTAGCTCCAACTTCCTTCTTCTTCTTCTTCTAGAGAGAGAATTTTTTGTGAGGATGAAGTTTTGAGAATTGATTTGGGTTTTAGAAATAATGAGAGGAATGACTTAATTTAGTGGTCTAAAATCCGTATATAGGTGGTCTAAATTAGGCTAAAATGACATCACTTAATATTAATTAAAATCGGAAAACCCCAAAGTTCCCCTAAACTTAACCCTCAAAACTGCCCCCTGCTCACCATCCATGAGACCTCACTGACCGTGGTTGGACCCACGTCTGTGCTGGTGAATCATGGTTTGGGATCTAAGGGTCTGATTTCAGGGTTCGACCTCGGGCTCCACCCACGGGGCGTGGACCCAACCACGAGGTGTGAGTCCTGCCCGTGGTTCACTGTTGTTGGGTAGTTTCCAGGAGTCCTCCTCAAGGACCCATAGTCTGTCCTTGGGGGGGAGGGGTTGTACCTTGACGTTCTAAGAAGAAACCCTTTATTTTAAGTACGGGGAGTTACATCCATGTCTGTAACCCTCACGTTAAGCTCTAGTTTAGCCTACTAATTTCTGGAGTGTTACATCAATGTGCGGACTCATTATTGTTTTCCGTTTGAGCTTGAATAGATGGAACAATCTACTATCAAGTTCGGTGATCAGAACTCCAAAGTGAGATCTACCGAAGTGCACTACGGAAACTCCAGCGGGTCCGCCGAATCATCCTTCACGTTTGGTATTTTTTTAGTCATGTTCAACGAGCATTAATTGTAATTGGTGATTCATTGAACATGTTTGACGATGTTAGTCGAGATCGCCGAACATGCCTGGTATAAAAAGGCCAAGGGTATTTTCAAATTCATAAATAAAAACTTTTGATACTTTAAAGCCTTTTTTATTCCTTTTTCTTTCTTTCCAACATTGAGTGTTTGTGAGTCCTTTGTGAGTGTTTACAATGTTTCAGGGCATTTTTTTGGATCTCGTGTCAACCAAACCTCAATCCCTCATTTTTCTCAACTTCTATGACTAGTAAGGTTGGTTTTCTAATCTTTGTGGAGATCTTAAAGATTAAATTACATATGGAGTGCGAGCTTGAGCCCTCTAACTATTATTGTGTGCTTGAGTACGATAGGTTTCATCGGAGTGTATGATTTGAACTGTGCCATGAGTTATGTGATTCTATATGCTGGTAAATTGTGAATCTTGTTTGTGTATGTTGAAATGTGAAATTAAATTGATAAATGTGTTGGGTCTAAGTCTAATTCAATGTGGATGAAGTCTGAGTTGCCCAGTGTTGACCCAATTGCATGATTTTGCCCAATGATATATAAGGTGACTACTTTCATAAGGGAAAATTGTCAATTACTGTAATACTTAGCAAAATATGAGGAAAACTTTATTACCCAAGGGTATATAAGCATATAGGTCGATTGTATTGTTGGGGGGGGGGGGGGGACTCATATTTGTTGTGTATTTTGTTTTAGCTTTGAAAATATGGCACTTGGTTAAATACTTCCTTTTCGACGGGCTTGTCTTCGCTTTCTAAGAAGGTTAGGCAAATCGCTGAGTTAGCCTAAGTTTGCCTTCCTTATCATGACCTTGGGTACTGTCCAGTTCAAAGGCATGTCTTTGTCGACTGAACCTATTCGGTGAATCACCGAGTAGGAGATGACATCACCCTTAATGCTTCTGCCTTTCCATTTTGCATCGTCAATTTCGGTGGACTTGTCTTAGCCTACTGAAACTGACTGACTCCGCGAATCGCCGAGTTGGCATTGACTTTGTCTTTTACACCTTAATCTTGAGAATTTTTCTACTCTCTATTTCAAAGAGTTCATCAGAGCTCACCAATCGTGTTTGGCAATCTGGCTTACTGGTAGACGAGCCTGAGGAATATTTTTGAAATGTGATTAAATTTGCATCAATTTTAGATAACCTTTAAAAAAACTATGCTTGGATGTGCCCTTTGAACGAAATGACATGAACTAAGGGCTAGCAAGTGGTTTCATCTGACATTAAGTCAGATAGAGAGTCTTCTGCTAATGTTTCTCCACTAAAGAACCATTAAGGAGTATCTATTAATGCACCTTCAGAGTCTCCCTGCCGTCAACAAACTCCTACCTTACAATCATCTACCAAAGAAAGGGTACAACATAAAAATAGGGTGGTGAGAAAGAGGACTGAGATCAGGTCGAAGTTGGTGCAAACCTCCTCTGAACAAGCAAATGCTTCCAGGGTCCTTTAAGTTATTTTTCAAAAAGCCCTAAATAGGCTCAAAGTTGCTGGATAAAAAACCATACTCTCCATAGATGGAGTAATGAGTGACTCCCCAACTATTGGAACACTATCCAATTCCATAATTTTAAGGGCTTTACCAAGTCAAGAAACTCCTACATACCTTTTTGGTTGAGGGAGTTCTACAAAGCCTATGCCCAGGCCCTTCCAAAGAAGTGAAAAAGGCATAGTCTAGAAGCCACTTGACGAAGTGGAGGTGCGAGACAAGAAAGTCTAGTGCAACACCGGAACTATTAATACTGAACTGAAGATCTAGCCGTTTCGTTAAGACTTATATTCACTTGGATGCGTCATGAATTGGGCTACGTGAAAGGTTGGCAGGATCCTTTGATTTTACTCTTCTCCCTCCAGGATGGCTGATGGTGCCTAGATAGAGAAGAGGGACTTGAAAGTGGTGGCAAGATACTTGTTTGGTCTAATCAACAACAACCTAATGTCGTCACAGAACGAGTCTATCCTTCATCATGACAAGGAAGTCTTGGTAGGTACTATAATTCATAGAAATCACATAGATGTGGGTGCTATTATTACTGATGAGATTTTAATGAGAGTTTCGCAGGAGCAGATATGCTACCCTAAGAGGGCAGGAGTCCCTTTCCTGGCATCTACAAATCTGAGGATCAATCTGGCTTTATCTAGTTAAATAAGAAGGATGAGGCAGGCTGTTTGGGGGACTATGCGGCTAGGAGGAAGCTGCCATCGCAAAACTCAATGCATGTGGTTAATCCCATAACTTTGGAAGCTGAGGGTAGAACACCTGCTCTTTCTGTGGAGAAGGCATGTATTTCTACACCTTCCTCTACTGTTACCCCTACAGTTTCTGTATTTGCTACTAATGTGAGGCCTCCCCTCTCTCCTATTACCCGTTTCACTTGACCCAGTACATGATATACCTAATGGGAAGCCTTTCACAATTAGTAGATGATAGAGATGACCGGGTTCTGAGGGACATTCCCGAGTTCAGAGGGACATGCCCAAGCTCATTGACTAGCCCATAAATAAGGCCTTAGGTCCATTGATAGAGCCTGATAAAGTGTGAAGGGACGATTGTGAGTCATAGTGCGAGGTTCGATGATTACAAGCCTAGATTAGAGGCTCGGGAGAAGGCCGAGTGTCACTCTGGTGCACAAGACACGATGAGAAATGAGCTTGCTACCCTACGAGTGGAGGTAGTCCAGATGTAGTCGACTGACATTTCCATTCTTTGGGGCAATGTTCCCCTTCTAGATGCACCTACTCTCATGCTCTAGATGCTAAGTATTGTCGCTCCTTCTAGTGAGAAACCTAAGATTTCTGTGCGTATTGATTCTTTGGATAATGATGAGAGTGAGAGGGACGAGGAGGAGTTGGTTTATTAACGTTTAAAGGATAGTTCATCCAATTCTAAGCATCAATGATCGGTAGTCAGTATATAACCCAACTAAATGAGTTGGGGTCGAATCCCACAGGGAGCGGTACAAGTATAAAATTCAATTGGGAAATATAAACATGTTCAAATCAGTTATAGGAATAAAAGTTATCGAATAAAAACATCATTCAAACCATGGGGTGACACGAATGGGGAGTTTTGGTTTTTATTATCAACTACAAATAGGGACAAATAATACGAAATAACAATAATAAGAGATTGGTTCTTGGGATGTGATTCGATTATAGGCTAACATAGACAAATGGGTAATTGCAACTATTAGAAAGTAGCTAGATATTAGTGAGTAAGCTAGGCTATAGAGGAGATAACATTATCTCGAACAATTTACCCCGAATCGAGTTGATTTCTCTCGAATATCAACAAGCATGAAAAATAAGAACAACCCACACCTTAGTCCACTTACACTCTCGAGCTGATGTGTGGGATTGGGTTTAGGATTTACTCTCTCGAGCTGAACCCAGGTAAACCCAATACCCACAGACCATCAATCAATAAGTTTAGTTTTAAGTGCTACCTTGAGACGTAGTACTCCGATTTTGTATTAAAGGTTTAATGAGGTGACTTTTAAATCTTGTGTTATATTATGAAAAAGTTTTAAATTTTCCGCTATTTTTCTATGATAAATGCTATGACGAATGCTATGGGCTTGTATAAGACCTCTGACAAGTCGAATATGCCGGTAACGACTAGGGGATCCTCTCGGGTCTTTACACATTCATTCATTTAGGGATAAGGATTGCTACTAAGTACTCTCATCTCAACTCACGAAGGAGTACCCATCCTATCCCAACATTCATTCATTTAGAGATAAGGATTACTACTAAGTACTCTCATCTCAACTCACGAAGGAGTACCCATCCTAGCCCAACATTCATTCATTTAGGGAAGCACTTGGATTCAAAGATGAGAAAACCTTTCATCTAGGAACCCCATTCATTCAAAGGAGTACTTTATGAGACTATCCTTACTATAGACCCAACTTTCATTCATTAGCATTAACTCCCATTCTTTCATTCGTTCTCTCCTTCTTCCATTCTTTTCATTCATTCTTGACTAGGTGTGAGAGTAGGTAAACATAGTCTATCCTAACCTCACCTTCATTATAAGTCATTCAAAGAAGACAACAACCAAGCATAACACATAAAGTCTCTACACAAGGTCACCTTTGATTCTCTTAGACAATACACAAATGCACATCATGTCACATTACCTTCACATAATCAACATTACTCAAAACAACAATCATCCAACTTTGCCTACAAGGCCATGATCACAACATGCTTATAAAGTAAACACCTCCCCACTTTCAAAGGGATCAAACCTCACAATTCTAACATCTACAGTATATATAAAATACTAGAATCAATAATTTATCCAGTACTTCATCATCATCATAAACATTAGGTCACAATTGCCCATTCAAGGCCAACATCCAATATAACATAATTGACCATCAATTCCTCATGATTCAATATACAACCACACATGAATCAATAGCCCATAACAATCTTCACATAGATATCACATTATTAGCTCATAATCAATAAGCCCACTTTAGACCCAAAAATTAGGATTTCAAGATATGCAAGGGTTCATGGAGTTTTTTATCTTAAACCCATCAATATTAACATAAATCATCATTTGAGATACTTTCATGCAAGAACCCAAGCTTAGAATTGAAATTGGGGTTTTTAGTGTTTTTGAAGAATATTGAAATCACTTTGATTTGGCTCTTTGATTGAAAAGAGAATCAAAGAGAAAATCCCCAAACCTTTGTGATTAATTTCCTTAGGAATTTGAAGAGAAATCAGTAGGAACCCATACCCTAGCTTGAAGCTTCATCAATGTCTTCCATGGAGTTCTAGAGAGAGAATTTATTTGAGAGGGAAGGTTTAATTTGGATAATGAGGTCTAATTCTAGGTCTTGGGGTTTTAACCACTTAAAATATCCTAAAATAGGTAGAATAACCGTTTATAATAATTCCCCAAAGTACCGAAACTACCCCTCACTTAGTTGGACCTTTTAAACAAGCAAACTTGAGTTTTATCTTCGTAGATTTCGTCGAGAAACAAGTCCGCGATGCGGTGGTTTTCCCACAAGTTTTTGGAAATTAAATTTCGAGACAGAAGAGTCCATGTTGTCTCCGCGACGTGGAGCCAATTTTTGGCCATTGGTGGAGCAGGTCCGCGACGCGGAGCCACTCCCTCCACGCACAACTTCAAGTTGCCTTGGCAGCTTGTTTGGTCAAGGGTTGGGGCCCTCCTTGGGGTCCTTTATGGTGGTCCCGGGGAGTCGTACCCGGATGTTTTGACCCTAAATACATTTATTAAGACACTAGGGTCACCTCCACTAATTTTAGACTTAAAACAACACATAAAAACATGAACAACATACTAGAACACACCAACACGTAAAAGACTAGTTTCTGAACGTCTTGGTCGTCCCTTGCGGTTTGACTTCCAAAATCTTTAAAATTGACTAAAAAGGCTATTCTTCATTATTTTAACAAGTTATTAATGCATAAAACCCATGTGAGGCTCTACTTTATCCTACTTCATTTTGAGGGCGTTACAATATCCCCCACTTGGGAACATTCGTCCTTGAATGACACTTCAAACATTATAAAGTAAAGACTTTAGGACTAGCAGCCCACAACAAGCATGTAGTATCATTACTACGGCACACATCAAGGAGAAAACATAAACTTCTCATAAAAGGCTCAAAACAACTTTGTGCAATTCAAGAAAGTAGCAACACATCTACCAATTCCTTATGCCTCAACTTTATTATCCCATTTCATTGGAGGAACTTCCTTCTCCAAATCATCATTCTCATTTCAAACACCAAAAAAACACAACATGCAACTTTATCATAATAAATCATTTAAGCATGCACTTCAAATCAACTCATGAAACACAAGCAAGTAGAAACTTTATTCACCGACTCATAATGCATCAACCACATAGGCCTTTCTCATGTTCATAGAAGGAACTACCTTCTCCTAATCATGACATGATATTTACCCCTTTTATATCATCATCGGGTCCAATATGCAATGGCTTTCAAATGTACACATAGACATAATCAACATTTCCACTCATGAGGCAATTAAGCAATTCATACTAGTTGCACCCTAACATGAGGAATATAGATCATCTACTAGTCTTATCATTTAATCATCATACTATCAAGAACATACATGGCATTACCATGTTTAGTTATGTTCAAGGAGGGACTACCTTCTCCTAGTCACAACATACACACATGGCATCATAAACTCATAAGCAAGCACTACACAAAGGTCAATTCATTTAAGGAGAAATTCTCAACTTCTAACCTAAGCATGCTCATACTCTCTTCCTCATGAAGTCAAGAGTGCATTCACCATATAAAGATGCATATTGACAAGAGACACATGAAGTTTATTACTTAAAATCC
This sequence comes from Solanum gracilifrons, assembly GCA_029582605.1. NCBI lineage: Eukaryota > Viridiplantae > Streptophyta > Magnoliopsida > Solanales > Solanaceae > Solanum > Solanum gracilifrons. The sequence continues at coordinate 3,187 of JAJOOH010001387.1, read as the reverse complement.
ATTTTTTGTAATAAGAATCCTTCAAAACATGCATAACATACAGATATCATGCAACTCATAATCATATGCAAGACTCCAAAACATGAACAAGCTACTAGGAACTCTTTGGTCTCAAGCTTGAAGAAGAATAAAAGGAAAAGATAAGGATATCAACAACCTTACTACTCAATCATCATCCCCCACTTAGGGTAAACCCATCTAAGAGCATATTAATGTAACCAAGAGAATTATCCTTACAAATTAAGCACAATGTCCCCCTCTTGGGATCAGGTTATGCAAACTCCTTTATTCATTACCTCCTCCATCTCTAAGGTAAGAACCATTCTCCACTAAATATTCAATATACTCCCTTAGGTGAGGATTTCAAAAATCCAAAAATGAGTATCTATACCACCCCACTTCATATCTATCACCCAAAGTGATTCTCAACATGGAGAACTCAAGGAAGTTCAATGTAGAAATATTAAGGGCACTCAATACCTTACCATCTAGGCACATTATCCCCCACTTGGGGTGATCTTAATCAACTCTTTATCATACGAGAACTATACTACCATACAACATTTTCAATGTAATGCTTCCAACCTCATAGATCACACATGGCCATGATTGGCATCACTATACGATTTCAAAATCTACCTTCATATATACTCATATAGTCACTACATCATAACAAGCATTAAAACTCACCTTTTCTTCCCTCGATCCTTGCAACATCACCCCTTCTAAGTAATCACATCTAGGAGACCACCGAACAAGGGAAAATAAGAGAGAGAGATCATATGGAGTTAAGCTCTACGGCACGACACAAGAGTAATGAAGAAAGTGAAACTTCTATCGTCCTATAGCCTCTCGCTCATAGATGTGTCGCGACTCAAACAAATGAACAAGACTCTACTAGACGCGGCTTTCGAGACTTTGAACCTAAAAGTAATCTTTAAAACCTTATGCTCTGTTACCAAGTTTTTTAACGACCCGAGAGCACCCCCTAGCCGTTACATGCGTATTCGACCTCTCGAAGGTCTCATACAAGCCTTAGCATTCACTCATTGCATATACCATAAAAATCACTTAGAATTTAAAACTTTTATTCAATAAAACCATAATACTTCAAGAGTCATCAACATTTGAAAACATCAATACGCAAGTGGAACTACTAAGTCTCTTTAGCCAATCTTAGACAAGAACTTAAAACGTACTAAGGGACACGGCCCTTTACAAATGAAATGAAACTTAAGTGTCTATTACAATGACTAAGAAACTTCTAAACATAGTCCTCGAATCTTGAGGACATACCAAAGACTTGGAAGAGTAAAGCAATCCAAGCAACTCCAAAGCACAATCTCCTCCTAGTTACCGAAACCAAAACTTGTAGTAAAATAAAAGAAAGGGGTTAGTAAAACACACGTACTAAGTATGAGGATATGCACAACATGCTAAAAAGGACACTAGTTTGGAAGTTATGCTTTCATGCCATTTTGATAAAATCTCATGAACATCAACATAACCCATTTACCTTTACCTTCTTGCCATGGACCTCCACCTTAAGTAACCCTTAGGCAATACCTTTGTGCAATGTATGGGCAACGTCCCATACCATCACCCACACTAAGGCACCACCTTAAGGTCACACAAAGTGCACTTACCATGCATACCTCATCCTTCACAAATTAATCACATAAGACATATAAGCACATAAGCCAACAAGTCACTTCATAAAACTAGAACACTCATCAAATGACTCACCTAAGTAAGACATGGTGAGGCAGCCCATACTACCTCTCCATACCACACCCAAGTGATCCTTAAGGCTACACAAGACAAGCTCCATTCTAATCTCAACATAAATCGTTGATTCAACTTAATGCATTTAGACATCTTCATTCACTAATGACATAAGATCATCACATATATTCAATTCAGCATAAGCACCCACATTCAATTCATTATGACTCACTTTCACATTAGCATGCTCAAAGACCAACGCTTTCATTAATTTTCCCAAAGAGACTCATTCATTCATTATCATTACTAAGACACACCAAGATCTCCCTTAAATTTCTACTTGTGCAATATCTAGATGATGTCCCATTCCACCACCTATCCTAAGTAGTAGACACTTAAGAAACCTTAGTTCATTCATTCATTAATGTGGGGAAAGAGCCTTAACCGACATAGACCATGGAGCTTGAAATGGAATCCCGGTAGTACCCTTACCGGATGAGGGATCCCCATTTGCCTAAGGTAGGGTCATTCTTTTAGCCTTTACGTGGTAGAGACCACTAGCTAGTCCTATGTGGGCACATAGTTAAGGGATAGAATGATTGCTTCTAAGTACCCATATCTCAACTAACGAAGGGGCATCCATCTTAAGGGTTACTACTAAATACTCACATCTCAACTAACGAAGGAGTATCCACCCATCTTCATATCCTCTCGGTGCTAAATATTACTCCTCCACGGAATTGGACATTCATTCATTTAGGGATAAGAATTGCTACTAAGTACTCTCATCTCAACTCACGAAAGAGTACCCATCCTAGCCTAACATTCATTCATTTAAGGATAAGGATTGCTACTAAGTACTCTCATCTCAACTCACGAAGGAGTACCCATCCTATCCCAACATTCATTCATTTAGGGATAAGGATTGCTACTAAGTACTCTCATCTCAACTCACGAAGGAGTACCCATCCTAGCCCAACATTCATTCATTTAGGGAAGCTATTGGATTCAAAGATGAGAAAACCTTTCATCTAGGAACCCCATTCATTCAATGGAGTACTTTATGAGACTATTCTTACAATATACCCAACTTTCATTCATTAGCATTAACTCCCATTCTTTTCATTCGTTCTCTCATTCTTCCATTCTTTTCATTCATTCTTTACTAGGTGTGAGAGTAGGTAAACATAGTCTATCCTAACCTCACCTTCATTATAAGTCATTCAAAGTAGACATCAACCAAGCATAACACATAAAGTCTCTACACAAGGTCGCCTTTCATGCTCTTAGACCATACACATATTCACATCATATCACATTACCTTCACATAACCAACATTACTCAAAACAACAATCATCCAACTTTGCCTACAAGGCCATGATAACAACATGCTTATAAATTAAGCACCTCCCCACTTTCAAAGGGATCAAACCTCACAATTCTAACATCTAAAACATATAT
>JAJOOH010001386.1:0-53886 GCA_029582605.1 Solanum gracilifrons | reverse complement strand
ATAAATAATTATTTTCACCCCCCCCCCCCCCCCCCCTTTGTTGGTTAACATTATTCAAGTGGAAAAAATAAGCCCTTCACCTCATTCCCGATTACTCCCAAACACATACACAATAAAGAAAAGTAACAATTCTTCTAAATTATCAAGGTTAAAAGATCAATAGCATTAAAGCAATCAATCAATCCGAAACTTGAGTTTTCTCTTTCCGACTCACTTCCAAAGCCACACAATCTATAACAATCAAGTATTCACAATCACTCTTCGAAAACAAGAATACCCACATTAATTATTAAGAGAAATGGGTCAATCATCTCAAAACCAATTTCAAAAAGGAGGTTTGAATCAAAAAATCAATACTTGAAAATGATGCTTAAGGCTTTAGGAATTCATTGACGAAAACCATTTCGAAAAAGGGATCAAAATTAGTTCATAACCTTTATTTTAGATCAAAACTCAAGTTCTTGCAAAACCTTGCCATTTACCAATAAAAATCCCAAATTTTGATGTTAGAATTCATAAATAATCAAATGGAAATGAATTTTTACGATTATAAAAGCTTACCCAATTGATTTAGCACAAGAAATCCTTTCAGAAATCGCCACCAAGGGTTTCCCAAGCTTAAAAAATGGAAAATGGGGGTATAAACCCCGAAATTACAGGTCAAAACCCCCTTCTGTGTCGTAAAAATAAACCTCGCAAAAATCTCGGGCATCAAAAAAGCGACATGTCCCTCGCTAAAGTGAGGTTTGCAAAATCAAACACACTTCATGATCGCGAGACGCACCAGGTCTAGAAAAATCAGCCAACTCTCAAACATCAAAAGGACCCTCGAGATTCGTTCGGAATCCCGTACACACAAACAAAAAGCAAATCAACTAAACTCGATGTTCCAGACTCAAAAGAAGTATGAAACAATGAATCTGAGGTCTCCTTAACCTGACATTCGTAGAAACCAACACAACACCTAAAAATGCTACAACAAGATCGGGACCTCTCAAAAATCAACTAAGACCTCACCTAGGCCTAAAATAATCCCCCGAATCTAACAGAACTCTCAGAATTCCTATCCAAGCATTCGAACCCCAAATGTTGACCAAAGTCAACCCAAAGGCTAAATTTTCATAATTTCATAACTTAGGACCTCAAATCCTCAAAAAGATCTGAACCCAACAACTCTGACAGATCAGATTCCACATTCCAAGACTGATGGAATTTCATTCCGACATTCAAAACTCTAAACGACACCAAAAACCACTTTTAAGCAACTTAAGCCTTTCAAACTCAAAACTTACCAAATTCTCAACTTTAAACTCAAAGTTTAAAACCAATTTCAAAACTCAATCATAAAATACTCGGGGTCAATATCTGGAGGGATAAAATGGTAATTTTTAAAAATATAACCAACCGCATCGTTACATTATCCATCACTAGAAACCATATTCGTCCTCAAACATAAAGCAAAATAAAGTACCTAGAGCTGCAAAGAGATGAGGATATCTGGCACGGGTGCGTATCCAACTCTGTCTCTCAAGTCACCTCACCAACTGAACGATGCTTCTACTGCACCTTAAGTGAAACAATCTCTTTGGTCCTAAGCTGTAGGACCTGCCTATCCAAAATGGCTATAAGATCCTTCTCAAAATATAAGTCTCAACCAAACTCGAATGAATCAAGAGAAAGTACATGGGACTCATTTGGCATGTACTTTCAAAGTATGGTGACATGAAAAATAGGATGAACAACTGACAAGCTAGGTGGGAAGTCCAACTTATAGGCCAACTCTTCCACTTGGCTCAAGATCTCAAAAGGTCCAATGAATCTAGGTCTAAGTGTGCCCTTCTTGATGAACCTCATCACACCCTTCATGAGTGACACTCAAAGCCAAAAATGATCACCCTCCATGAACACCAGGGCTCGGACTCTCCGATGTGCATAGCTCTTCTGTCGACTCAGGGCTATCAATAGTCTATCCTAAATCATACGGACATGGTCCATAGCATCTCTAAGCAAGTTTGTATCCAAAGAGTCCATCTTAGCTGAATCAAATCGCCCGATCAGAGATCTACACCATATGCCATACAACGCCTTAAATGGGTCCATCTGAATACTGGAATGGTAACTATTGTTGTCACCAAACTATGCTAAGGACAAATGTCTATCACATCTATCACCAAAATTGACTACACAAGCACGGAGCATATCCTCCAACACCCGAATCATTCAATCAGACTGACCATATGTTTGAGGGTGAAAAGTTGTACTCATACCTAAACTATATTGTGATGTAATGCCTTCTAGAAATGGTAAGTGAACAAAGAACCTCAATTAGAGACAATAGAAACTAGGAGTCCATCTAGTCGCACAATCTAACTAATATAAAGCTTGGCTAACTTCTTTGTCGAATACTTCAACCGAACCAGGATGAAATGGGTGGACTTGGTCAACATGTCAACAACCACCCAAATGGAGTCATAACCACCCGCTGTTGTAGGCAAACCCACAACAAAATCCATTGTGATTAGGGATGGCAAGGGGACTGGGACGGGGATGGGGACTGTGGGATGGGACGGGACGGGGGACGCCCTTCGGGGGATTTGGCCTGGATCGGGATTGGCGGGACAAAAATACGTCCCATCCCGTCCCACTATATATACGGGACGGGACGGGGTTTGGCGGGACGAGACGGGAGGTGGGATTTTTTATTTTTTTTATATGTTTATTTATTTGTATTGAAATTATATGTTATTGAATAACATTTTTAGTTTATTTGATTTTCAATAACATTTTTAGTTAATAAAAATGCTTAAGTTTTCAAATTTCAAATTTCAAATTTCAACTTTCAAATGTCAAACTTGAAAGTTCAAATTTGTATTTTAAATATTTTAAAGTAATTTAAACTTGAAATTTCAAATTTCAAATTTCAATTTTTAAATCAAGTATTTTAAAGTTAGTTTAGTAAATATGTAAATATGTATGTATGTATTAAAATTAAAATGCAAGACAATAGTTGTATAAAAAAGACTTGAATAAAGCCTTTAAATTTATTCAGTTAAAATCTAATTGCAACTTAGAACTTAGAAGTTACAATTTACAAATATTAGTTGAGTAACTAATCTATGCAGCCACCTTCTAGGAAGGATTCTGTTTCAATAAGTTCTCATATGTAAATCTAATATTTGTTACAAATATTAGAGGAGTAAATAATTTACGCAGCCACCTTCTAGGAAGGGTTCTATTTCAATTAGTTCTCAGATATAATCTAATATTTGTATTCTCCACAAAAATTTACTTCTAATTGTCATATCATATTGACGGTAACATCCTCCGGTGTTGGCAAACTTGCTAGAAACTCTTGTGACTCTAATTCATCGTCACTAGATCCAATTACCGTATTAATCCAAGCTTCTTGTTTGGAACTTAACTTTGGCAAATTATAATTCCTCCTCTCGGCGTTGACCTAGTCTCTAAATAAAACTAATGTTTCCAAACTTTCTTCCGCCAATGAATGTCTATGATCGCCAAGTTGAAACCTTGCCGCACTAAAAGCAACCTCCGATGCAACTGATGAAGCTTGAATAGCTAGAACATCACGAACCATTTTGCTCAGAATTGGAAATGCAACGCTCCATCTCCTCCACCATGCTAATATTTCTACATTGCCATCGTCTTCGTCCACTGTTTCTAAAGACTGATTAAGATATTCTTCAAAATCATCACGGTTAGTAGAATTAAGACCAATAAAACCTCGCATAAAACTATAAATTCGATATTTATTCTTAGGATTAGAAGTTTGGCCAACTTCTCCTTCAGTATTTCCTATATTTCTATATTTTTGATACAAAATTTTTGCTTCTACTTTTATGCTAGACTAACCATTTCACAAGTTGGAATTTCTTCTTGAAAAATTTGTAAAGTATCATAAAAATTATCAACAAGTCTCTGCACACCTCGTAATTTATATTGAGGGTTAAGTAATGTAGCAGTTAAATAAATTTGAGGAATAGGAGAAAAATATTTTTAAAATTTTTCAATCATACCTTCAATTGCAACTCTAAATTTTTCAATTTTATGATATTTAGAAAATTGAATTGTAATAGCACAAATATTTATTAATACTGATGAAATAGTAGGATGATAAATTCCAGAAAACATGGTTGTAGCATAATAAAAAAGTCTTAAAAATTCCAATAGTTCATTAGTTTCTTCCCAATCTTCTTCACAAATTCTATCTAATGGGTCATCATTATGAGAATTAAACACTATTTGTATGGGTCCTTTATATTCATAAGCAAATGAAAGCATTTCATAAAAAGAATTCTACCTTGTTTTAATATGTCTTGGAATTTTTCTTGGTGGCATATCACATAGGACATAACGCTTGTTAAATTCCCTAATTCTAGCAGGTTTATGAGCATAAAAAATCCATGCAACAACATATTCAGTTTTCATACAACCACAATCAAATAATGAAATACCATCTTGTACAACTAAAGTTAATACATGTGCAACACATCTAACATGAAAAGCATTAACATCAATTGGACATAATCTAGTTTTTAACATACTAACATCGTTTGTATTATTAGATGCATTATCTAATGCGACAACCATTACTTTATCTAAAAGCATGTAATAATCTAAAACACTCAAAATATTTGAAGCTAATTATGCACCCGTTTTTTTCTCTACTCATTCTTTATAACTTAAGATTCTTTTTTGTAAATTCTAGTTATGATCAATCCAATGTGCTGTAATAGTTAAATAATCATGTCCATTAACACTACGACCCATGTTCGAAGTTATAGACACTCTACAATCTAATATGCTAAACAAACAATGAAGAAATTGACAATGTATATCTTGATATAAAAAGACATCAACTTTAACAGTATTTCTTAAAACACCTTTAAAAGAAGGATTATAAGTTTGTTGAATATATTCAATAAAACCGGGATGTGAAGGAAACCTATAAGGCAAACCACAAACAGAAACCATCTTAGCTAAATTTTCACGATCTCTTTCCTTATTATATTTATGTTGTGTTAGTGGACCACTGGGGTTAGACGGATCTAAAGTTCCTTGAACCATGTTAGAAGCCCCTACCGATTGATTAACATTAATATCAACATCATTAACTTGAATTCCTTTTTTTCTATCGGCTAAAGCTTTAGCTTCTTTATATTCAACCGACACACAAGATAACAAATGTCTATTTAACCCCCTGCCCACCTTGACATCTACCTTGTTTATATTTAAAAGGCTGCTTACACTTATTACAAATAGCAATAGAGTTTTCCTTATCAAAAGTCATAAATTGCCACACAACAGAAGTTTTAGGGCGTTGATACTTCACCTTCTCCCTTGTAGGAGGTATAAGGAGGGGCGGTCCACAATTTTGCTCCGTTGGATTTGTAGTTTCAGTTGGAACTTCCGTCACCTGACTAGTATGTGTTTCTTCTAATTCATCTTCTTCCGATTCAACTTCTACTTCTTCACCTGAATTTTCATCAAGATTAGGATTCATATTACCATAACGTCATTCTAAAATTTCATGATCGAGTTGAACATTTGAATCAATATCATAATAAGTATCATCAACATAAGTAGAATCATTTGTATTAAATCTAACTCTAGACATTGATTTAGAAGAAGTACCACCACATTTACTTTTATTTTTTTCCTTACTAATTTTTTTTATTAAAATTAAATAATTTACTAAAGGTGTTTGCTTCTTTCTCTTTTCCTTTACCGGTATCTTATTTGCTAGAACTCATATTTAATTAAATGTAAAGTGTAATATAATAATAATAATAACACAAAAATTAATTGCAAAAAATAAAATATAAATATAATGAAACGAATGTACCAAACGTCTGCGTTAATAGCAGACGTTATAATCGATTCTTGAAGCTTGTAGTTTTTTGTAACTTGTAATTTGGAACTCCAATACTTGATAGCAAATATGAGAATTAATATGTATATTATGATATAATATGAGAATTAAATGGAATCAACATTAAGACTTAAGAACGAGAGGATATAGAAAATAGATGATTTTGTAAGAAATAATGAAGGATATAGGGTATTTATATTATTAAAAATTGGTTCAAGTGTATTTATTATAACTTTAGCGTTTAAATTAAAGTTTTAAAAGTAGGGGTGGTAGGGGGTATTGAGGAAGTGAAAAAGGTTAATAAATCTGTTGGGGCCCCCCACTAGCCGTTGCCCCAATGGTCCCCAACGCATATAAATTATATAATTTGAAATATTAAAAAAAAAAGGATCCAACGAAATGGGCCGGAACCGGGTCGATCGGGACCAAAGGGTGAACCGTCCCCTATCCCGAAATGCCCCCAACCTGCGAGAAATTACGGGATGGGGTCTGGCGAGACGGGTCTCGAGTCGGCCGTGGGCCGGGGCTGGGCGACCCGGTCCCCTTGCCAGCCCTAATAGTGATTTTGTTCCCACTTCCAAGTAGGAATAGACATCCTCTAAGATAAACCTCCAGGCCGCTGGTGCTCACAGTTAACCTATTGTCAAGTCAAACACCTCAAAACAAAGTCTGCAATGTCCTTCTTCATGCCACACCACTAATAATGCTGACTCAAATCATGATACATCTTCGCCGCTCCCATATGAATAGAGTATCGAGAATAATGGGCACCCTCAAGGATCAATCTAATCAACTCTCCCATCTTAGGCGCATTAATCCTGCCTCTAATCCTCAAGAAACCATTAGAATCAAGGACAACCTCCTTGGCTTCCCCTCTCAACAGTTTGTCTTGAATGAGACACAATTTCTCATCATCAAATTGGGGATCACGAATTTTTTCAAGTAAGGAGGAACGGGCCTCGATAAAAGCAATCAAACCACCTATCTCTTCAAAATTCAGCAATCGAACAAGACTGTTGGCTAACCTCTAAACATCTCTAGCCAATGGTCTCTCTTCAACAGTGATAGCAGCAAGACTCCCATACTAGAAGTCTTCCTACTCAAAGCACCGGCCACCACATTGGCCTTTCCCAGGTGATATAAGATGGTGTTATTGTAGTCCTTCAATAGCTCAATCTATCTGCGCTGCCTCAAGTTCAGATCCCTCAAACTTAAGATGTATTGAAGACTCTAATGGTCGGTGAAGATCTCACAATGAATCCCATAAGGATAACGACGCCAAGGCTTAAGCACAAGCACCACAGCTGCCAACTCAAGATCATGGGTAGGGCAGTTCTTCTTATGGGTCATCAACTATCTAGAAGCATAGGCAATCACTTTCCCCTTTTACATCAGAACACCCCCTAACCCAACTCCAAAAGCATCACAATACACAATAAAGTCTACACCCTCTTTGGGTATAGTCAAAACAGGAGTCGAAGTCAATAAGGTCTTGAGCTTTTGGAAGCTCTCCTCACACTCATCATACTACTGGAAGGTCACACTCTGTCGGGTCAATTGGGTCAAATGAAATGCAATAGTGGGGAAGCTTTGAACAAATCATCTATAATAGTCCCTAGTCCCAAAAAACTCTGAATCTCGGTAACTGATGTGGGTCTGGTCTAACCTCTAACTACATCAATCTTGGTTGGATCCACCCTAATACCCTCCTTGGACACCACATGTCCCAAAAATGCCACAAAATCAAGCCAAAATCACACTTTGAGAACTTGGCATAAAGCTTTTCTTCGCTTAATCTATGGAGTACAATTATCAAATGTCGATCATGATCCTCCTTAGCATGGATAAGTGCTGATGTGAACCAGATGAGCTACCATGGCCACCTCGGCCAGAACCATAAGATCCTTGAGATGATTGACCACTTTTAACTGTTGGTATAGATGCATGAACTGGCCCACACCGCCGAAAGGAGCCACTACCTCAGTTTGAACCCTTTCCTCCATATGAGGCACCAAAACACTAACTAGAAGAACGAGCCCTCTTGGGTTCTCCAAACACCTCTAAAAGCATTAAGTCCATCTCCTTGACGGTGCTCACAATGGACTGGAAGGAAGCCCCCTCTTTGGCTGCTCGAAACACATATGACCTGGTAGAGAAAGTCAACCCTCTTATAAACCTATGAACTCTCTATGCCTCATCGGGAACAATAGTCAAAACATGCTTAGAAAGCTCACAGAAAAGGGCCTCATACTCAGTCACAAACATACGACTATGTCACAAGTCCTCAAACATCAGTTGACTCTCCTCTCTCATACTCCACGGAATGAAATAATGCAGGAAAACACTAAAGAACACATCCCACTTAATCGGAGGAGATCCAACGGGTCTAGACCTTCCAAAAGTCTTCCACCACTCTCTGGCGCATCCACAAAGCTGAAGTGCAACAAAATGAACAACACGAGCATCTACCATACTCACGGCCTCAATCATCTCATGGCACAAATTCAAGAACTTATGAGCATCCTTGCTCTTACCACCCTGAAACGACGGTGGTTTCATCTTCTAAAGCCTCTCATAACATTATTGCTCAGTTGTCGTCAGAATAACCTCAAGAGCAATTTGAACACCCACAAACAGTGCCAGAAACAATGGTGGCTGACCCAACTGATTCTGAATACCCGAAGTTTGTTACTGACCTAGAGTTTGTGCTCTTAATCTAGTTTGAGAAGCATGGTGTACCTGTCACACCACCTTGACAGAAGTTCTCCATCACACCAAGCATCCTCAACAAAGTCTCTTGAAACAAAGAAGCTCCAAACTTGGGAGAACCTGGTCCTCAACAACATCAACTTATGGCTTAAGTGAAGCCTATCTACCTCTGCCTCTGGCTGGTGCCGCTCCAAAGGTACGACCTTTAGATAGTGATACTCCATGCGAGCACGACCTTTAGCGCTGGCCATACCTCTACCCCTAGCTAGGGTCTCAATAATTACCTCGGGGACTGCCTTCCTTCTACCACTGGAAACAGAAGCTCTAGTCCTCGTCATCTGCCAAAACAAACATGCGGCAACTCAGCACTAGCCAAGGCAACCACACACGATAAGAAATAATTAATAAAAGGAAGTTTCCTAACAATCTTCATAGCATGTTGAAGATAAATACAAACGTCTTTGTACTGATCCTCGAGACTCTTCTTAGACTTGGCTTGTACACACGTGAGACCTATGAACATAGTTCTAACACCATTTGTCATGACCCATAAATTTATGTGATGACACTTATTTATTCCCACCAAGACAAGTCAACCTCAACTTAATGAAAATGAAAGAAATGCGAAAAGATAACTTATTAATTCTAAAAAATACCCCAAAATCTGGTTGTCACATATACAAGCCACTAATGTAAAAATAATTTGAAAGATAAATGCAAGTCTTAAATGTATTTGCTTCTCAAATAAAACAAAACATAATAAAGGTAAAAAGGGCTCATCGAGATATGCAACTACCTCTTAAGTCATTCAATGAGCCTCAAAATGAGAAGAATAAAATCACACGGGTTCAGGAACGGAACCTACACAAGTGTAGAAACAAGTGGTGAGTACCAACAACATAGTACCCAGCAAGCAACCTAATAAACTAGGCAACCTAGCTAGAATCGAATACTCCTTTCCATCCCAATCAAAATCTCTTCAAACTACAACCTGCACATAAATCAAACCAACCTAACAGTTCTAAAAGACCCAAGTCACAAACGACCTTGATAACGAAGCACACCATTTCCCCCTTAGGAGAAAGTCTCAAAAGACTTTCTAAGCACCGCCTTTTAAGGTCGGATCAAGACATTTCTTGGCTTTAACATCCATCACAAAAGATGATTCTGAACCATTTTGAACCATAATACCACCCTTGGTGGAGTCCGTTAACTGAACACCCAATCGGGCCAATCTATGTACGTCTCGTACCAATTATCTTTTACCCTCTTCTATATGGACGACACTACCCATTGATAGTCAGCAAAGAGCATCCGCCACCACATTTGCCTTACTGAGGTGATAAAGAACACTCATATAATAATCCTTGAGTAACTCAAGTCACCTTCCTTGGCAAAGATTAAGATCTTTCTGATTAAACACATATTGTAAACTCTTATGGTCGGTGAAAACATATACATGAACACCATACAAATAGTGCCTCTAAATCTTTAAGGCAAAAACCACCGCCGCTAATTAGAGATGATGGGTAGGATAATTCTTCTCATGGATCTTAAGTTGCCTTGAAGCATAGGCAATAACTTTCCCATTTTGTATAAGTACACATCCTAACCCAATTCTCGAGGCATCACAATAAACAACAAAACCATCAGTACCTTTCGGTAAAGTCAACACCAGAGCGGAAGTAAGTTTATCTTTTAATTCCTAAAAAACTCTTCTCACATGCTTCGAACCATATGAACTTGGCCTTCTTTTGAGTCAAAGCTATCAATGGAGAGGCAATCGAAGAAAACTTCTCAACAAACATTTTGTAATAACCAGCCAAACCCAAGAAACTTCTAATATCCGAAGGGGATAAAGGTCTAGGCCAACTTTTGACCACCCCTGTGTTTTTAGGATCTACCTCAATACCCTTACTTAAAACAATATTGCCAAGAAAAGCCACAGATTTTAGCCAAAACTCACATTTGCTAAACTTTGCAAAGAGCTGTTGGTCCTTGAGAATTTGCAACACAATCCTCAAATGATTGATGTGATTATCCTCACTTCTCGAATGAATCAGTATATCATCAATGAACACAATTACGAACATATCAAGGTATTGTCTAAACACCCTATTCATCAAATCCATAAATGCCACCGGAGCGTTAGTTAAACCAAACGACATCACCAAAAACTCATAATGACCATACCGAAAGGCCATCTTCAGAACATCATCTTCCTTCACCCTCAATTGGTGATAACCCGACCTAAGGTCAATCTTGGAAAAGTAACTTGCTCCTTGGAGTTGGTCAAATAAATCATCTATTCTTGGAAGAGGATACTTATTGTTAATGGTCACCTTGTTCAATTGCCGATAGTCAATACACATATGAAGTGAACCATCTTTCTTCTTAACAAACAAAACTGGAGCACCCCATGGAGAGATACTCGGTCGATGAAACCCTTATCCAACAAATCTCTCATTGCTCTTTTAGTTCCTTAAGTTCTACCAGAGCCATTCGGTAATGAGGAATAGAAATAAGTTGCGTATTTGGGAGAAGGTCAATACCGAAGTCTATTTGCCTTTCTGCAGGAATAACGGGTGGATCATCTGGGAACACTTCCGGAAACTCATTAATAACGGGGACCGAATTAAGAGTAGGGGTTTCAGAATCCATATCCCTCACCCTAACTAGATGAGCAGCTCTTAGAAATCATCCTCTTAGCTTTAAGATAAGAGATAAACATACTCTTAGGCATATAATTTCCTATCTTCCACTCTAGGATATGCTCATTTAGAAATTGAAACTTGATTACATGGGTTCTACAATCAATAGAAGCATAACAAGAGTGCAGCCAATCCATACCAAGAATAACATCAAAATCTAGCATATCTATACCAAATCAACAAGAGTAACTCTATGAGACAAGGAGATGGGACACTTTCTATAGACCCTCTTAGCCATAATAGAATCACCATCAGGGGTAGAGACAAAACAAAAATCTAATAACACATCAGGAAGCATATCAAACCTCATAGCCACATATGGTGTCTCAAAGCCTAAGTACACTAAGTGGGTAAAGATGAAGCAGTTGCTCGTTATCTGGGTCAATGCCACCTCCGGATGGAAAGGACAAGGAGCTGTCGGATGTCAATCTCTTTTCTTTTATACTGCATGCAACTACCTTCCATCAACACATTATTCGCTTTGTTACAACGAACGAACTAAATGGCAGACCATCGAGAGTGAGTGAACGACTAGACAAAGCTTCTCGTTTGGAGAAAAATCGTGGTGGAAATGCGGTTGAAAGCTGAAATGAGACGACAAAATGAGTGAAAGAAGTTACTGAAAGTAAAGCCCCTTTTGTTGTGTTGGGCAACATGGCAGTGCGAACTCGGTTCCCCGTACGACACACACAACTATTAACGCTCTTTCTCAATAAGGTCTGTAACGCACAGTGTTGTTCAACCTTTCCCTTTGTCTTTACTACTCGATCGGAGGGCTTATGGCCGCTTTCCTATTTCTTTCTGTTTTATGTCGCTAATGGTCGCTAAGGCCGCTTACGCTACAAGTTTGTACTGTTTAGTTTAAAGCAATAGAGGGCGCCTTCGCTTCGTAAGGCATGGCCCTATGCCTTACTCGCTCCGAGAAATACTTCTTCCATGAAGCTCACATAGTCCTATTCAACTCTTCCAAATGTATGAGTGAGATTTCAACTCTCTCAAATGTAGGGTATGTTTCCTACTATCGATTCCTTTCATTAGAGATGAATAACCCACTTAAGGTTTGTTACCCGCCGGAATGGATTGCGCTTTTCTTTCCCACCGATTTCAGAGCGTTGTTTTCAACCCCATGAGGAGTTAGTCAATGCACGATGAGGAACTACCAACCGGTAACCAATTGATATCGAATTCCAGTGAAGCGAAAAGTGCCTTTACCTTTAGTTGGAAATAAATATAGGTCGGATTTCCACTTCTATAAGCAAACTCAAACCACAAACGTTATATGTCCTACCGGTGAGTTACAGTTAAACGCCCTATTCGCTATACCTGTAGTGACGCTTATCACGCTTTCAATCGATTAAACACATTTTATTACCCCGTTGGACTTATTACTTTCTGCTTTTTAGTCTGAAATTCAAATTGTGACCTACAGCTCGGAGCAATCAATCTAAGCGAGCACTACTGGGCGGTGGCTTATCGTCATCCATTATCTAACCTAAAAGACATGAAGTAAAGATGTGTTCTTATTATATGTAATTTAGAGTCGCTTTTAACAGTATAAGGTACAGAACCCCATGCCGATTTTCTTAATACCTTATTACCCTGAACGATAGATTGATTCGACTCCATTCAACCCGGGAAAGCAATTAGTCTCTCTACGGTACCGCCTCTTTCAACGCGGAATAGCTGAACAATCGGAATAGAAGTTCTATTTTCACCTTTCTCGAATTCTCTTTCCGTGGTGACTCATCAGATTATAGAGTGAAACCTTTAGCGAAGGGATTTAAATAGGCTTTTTAGAACTGTACCCCTAAAGCTGCGAATATAGGTCAGTGCTTTCTTTTCTTTTCCCTTCCTCGTTGTCCTTATTGTATTGTCATATTTCTAGTGGGATGAAAACAACGCTTTCGTAATTCGTACTTCACTAGTCCCGATACCGCATCTTATCCGCTTTTCCCTGGAACTATCAATATACCGAATAGCTGATGTGGAACTATACTTTTCGTAACTATACTAATAAGGGGTGGGGAACGGAAGCCCAGAAGTGAAGTAACAAAAGCGGTTTCCTAGGCTTTCGAAATGTGTTTTTCATTCTAACCTTTTTAGAACGGATAAGCACTTGGTACCTGTAAATACACTTTTTAGAATGATTTCGTGCTAAGCCTGGTAAATGGGACTTTTTTTTCATTTCGATAGGTAAGGTAGGAATATACCTAGGAAGGAAGCGGAAGTGAAGTACAAAGGTGCCTTGAACAGGCGGGAAAAAGACGTTTAAAGTGGAGGGAAAACCTCCCTTTACCAAATTCACCAGTGTGAAGTGAAGAAGTGATCGATTCCTTAATCTTTAAATTACGTAGAACTAAATAATGAAATGGCTGTTTTATTGCCAACCCATCTCTTTCTTTCAATCGGATGCCATGTGTGAAACATCTATCTCTTTCAGGACCTCACCTTCGTGACCTCCTGACGGAAGAAAGACTGATGTCATGGTTAGCAATCAAATCTGGAATCTTTGACAAAGCATTTGAGATCGGACAATTGTATAGATGAGAGAGTGGGACAGACCTTGCTCTTAAGGGTCGAAAAAGACCTGGCTGCTTTCTTTCCTAGGAAAGACTAGATCTACGGTCACACTTCAATGGTTGAGCCTCAACCTAGACATCGAACTCCTAGCTCTTGAGCTTATTTACTGTTGAAAAGGGTACTGTTCATAGCTTGGCCTTTTTCGATTTCCTATTTAGCGCTTTGAACTCTTCTGTTGTTCCTGCCTAGCATTGAGGCCATAGGGCTTCCTTGTAAATATGTTTGAATTATAATAAAGTAACGGTTCGAGAGAGCCTATGCATAAGCCCTTTTTTTCTTCTTCAGCTTGCTTTCCTGCGTCTCTTACGATGGCTTGCTTGCTAACGTAACGAGCAGAGGGAGGACGTGCTACGAGCTTTCAGTGGACCAAGTTCTTATAAAATAGCGTATTTTCCAATCTACGTCTCGTGCAAGATGCAGGGTGGCATGGAACTACTGGTAATTAATCCATCTGCTGATGGTATAAGCGGCAGATACCCAACCTTCACTGGAAGTGACATAAAAAAGACAGCTGAATAAAAAAGAAAGATGTCGATGAAAACATATTTTATCCCCTATCACACGGAAAGGGAAACCTATAGTTTTTTTGATAGGCCCGTAAATGCTTTTTATTGGTTCCCTGCCCCCTATCGATGTGAATGGATTTTTAGACTAAACCCATGACCACACTCTTCCCTTTTGAGTCTGCTCTAAGGTCCCCTAGCCCGAAAAAGGAAAGACGAGGCATAGAAAAGGCTAAGGCGATGGAAGCAAGACTAAGTCCCTGTGGGGAAGGCGCCAAAATCTTTTCGAGACGTGCGCAGGATGATAACCTAATTGATTATTCTGAAGAAAGGGCCTACTATCTTTCAGAATTAGCCCTTCCTCCGCCTTATTCTTTTGAAGGTATGGGACGCTATTGAGCCAGTCTGAAAGATCAATACAATAAAGAAAGTCCCTACTCGCGAGGCTAATCCTACAGATGATCAGGCAAACTCAAGCTCACTTCAAGTGCAAAACGGACTTGTAGTACCTGAAACAGAATTGGCTCACCGGCTTGATTCCCTCACTTCGTTAAAGTCGGTCGCTAATCGATTTTAAGCTGAGACTTATGTCGCAAATAAATAGATACACTTGTTCATTGGTCTACGATCCACTGCAACTTGTCTTTCTTGTGTGGTATCATACCTCATTGAATGATTTTTTCCCCCTATCTCTGCGAAAGAACTCCCTTGTTTCATCGGTGCAGCTGCTATTTGGTGAGAAAACTCCTTGCTTGTCGATAAGAGGAAATAAGCAGCTGTAGTAAGTAAGGAAGCGAAACTAGTCTTAGATGTCGCTAATCCGCTGCTTCTTCCTTTCTCTTAGCTCTTAGAATAGCTTATAAACGAGATAGTATAAGCCTAGTCCACTTGTCATCTTATACCGGTAAAAGTGGCTTTGGTAAAAGTGCTTTCCAATCCGTCACGTCGTCCCATCCTCCTAACGATATATTGCGAGGAGCTTTACGAAGCTATTCGTGGTCTATTTATATATATCTTATCCTTTCTTACTGTGACCCGGGAATAATAACCATATCCAAGCCAAGGAGTTAGACCAACCCAGATAGACCACGTTATGGCCGATGGGATTAGGAAAGAAGCAACAAATTGATTAAGCGCGCTAGCGCGAAAGCCGTTGCACCTTAGCGCATCCCTTTTCTTGCTAGGGCAAGCACGAGGTCTGGTTCAAGGCAAGGTATAGCTTAATGAAATGAAAGAGAATTAGTGTATTGAGCAAGTACGGAAAAGCGAAAAAAGGGAATTCAGGCACTGTTCTCAAGTCTAGTTAACGAAGCCGAGAGGGAAAGCTTACTTGAGAGGATATACGTGATTGAAAGGATATATATTTGATGTCGCATATCCGTTGTTGCATAGTTATATTTCTCTAATCGCTAATCACTGCCTTTTCCTTAATCTTAGAACTGGATGCTAACCCTATATTTATCTCAGTCTTATGCTAAAAAGGACTTGCTTTTAGTTCGTCTTCGCCCAAGTGCGGCTAATGCTATAATAGGAACGAAACTCATACTTCTAACTCTTCCCCTCAGAACGTCTTTTTTAAGAGCCGATCCAACCCTTCTTCTTCCTTCTCAAGCAGATGCCGAACCTCGTTTTTAGCGGCTCTCCGAAGTCCCAGAGGTAAAAGCGGTTTTGATAGGCGGGACAAAGCGCTTTCAATGGTGATGAAAGAGGGGGAAATGCCTGGACGACAACCACTCGCCCAACCTGGCGATAATACTGTAAACACTTGGCTCGCGATTGAAGAATGTATCTCACGCAGCTCTATCCAATAGCGATTCTTGCGTACACGATAGATCATCATCCTTCTGTAAATCATGCATGTTGGTTTGTTGTCGCGGTAACCTCCTTCGGTTCTGTTCGCAAATCAGGAACATTCCTTGGCTGTGAGTTAAACGATCGAACATCAACAATAGTAGTCACTTTACTAACAACTAGAATGATAACAAAATGGTTTTAGGAAACTGCTAATACTAGAGTAGAGGGATTGGAATGATTGCAAGACCCTCACTTCCAAGACTGGACGGTTACCTTCAAAAAAGAGGAAGAGAAGGAAAGGCCCCATGCGGTTAAGAAGCTGAAAGAGAAACTTCTGGGCATCCTCACTGATGCTATTTAGTTATTCGAGATCAGAATTCCCACTAGAGAAGATGAAAATTGAGTCATGTTAGGGTTATCCCTGTATTGTATTAGCAAGAGGCGGAACCCTTCTTTCCTAATCAGACGATTTCTCTCCTATCATGTATGATTGATCAAAGTCTGGTATGTAGGAATCAGAATCTCAATCGACTGGCATCGCACTTCACTCCAAAATTTCTCAAAGAAAGCAAGCAACAAGTCAGTCTGCGCATAACATACTCTCTCAGTTCTTCTCTTTTTACGACCGGTCGAAGGGGAATGGGCCAACTCGAAATGGACCAATTCGAGAAAAGGGTCAAGATATAGTGCTGCGGTTGGAACAAAGAATGCTTTCTAGGAGGGTAATGCAAATTGTGATATATCTCAATAGTTAACGGAAAGGAATAGGCTAGAGGAGAAGTGTTGTTTTCAAGCGAACCCAATAGTGCCAGGAGGCGGAGAGCCTTTCGATGAAGCTTGCAGCTATTGGGAAAAAAGAATAATATACCTTGCCAGAGTTTCCCGATAAGAGGTCTTAAACAACATAAGAAAAAGCTTCACCGACTGCTTTATCCACAAGAATGTCATAAAGGTTCTCTCCGATCTTCCTAAAAAAGACAACTTTAGAGCGCAAGTCAAACTCATGATAGGCGAGCAAAATCACGCGCACATGGTTTAGCGGTTTGTTGTGCTCTGTGATCTTATTCTTCTCTAAGACCCGATGCTTTATCTGCTTCTTTAGCTTAGTAGGACTTCAAACACACGCTATTGTGTGAAAGATTTCCCGATTTCATTGCAAGGGATGACCGGACGACTCCTCTAAAAGGATTCACTAATGGCACAAGAGAGAAATTGCCAATTAACGATACTGATTCCGGATGCCCGATACCAGAGGACGAAAGACCCATTCCCGATAACAGATAGATAATGACATAGTTAAAGTCTCTAATATAAATAGAATAGGTTAAGTTACATATGTAAACATCAACTAGACTTCGGTGGTTAACAACCACCTACTTCTTTGAAACATCAAATCTGGCGTAGTATGAGTTCTATGTTGGTAAACGAATAATTAGGTGATATCAAATCCTATGTCCAAAAGTAGAGCACCATTATCTAATCAGGCTAAAGAAAAACTTCAGGCCAAATTAGATATGAGGAAAGGCTGAAACGACAAGAAGAGTGCTTAGTGAGTAGAAATCACTGGAGGGATAAAATTCTCGCGAATAAGAAAGAACGTCGACTCCGAAAGGAAGCTCCTGAGAGGGAAAGAGAAGAAAAGAACCAATGACATCATCCCAAGCCGATTGCTTCTCTCGATATAGTAGTGAGAAAGGAAAATGCTTTGTCTATCGATGTAGTTCCAAGTCTTCGATGTCCCTCGGAGACTGACAAGAATTAGTACTAACAGAGTAGTAGAACAGGATTGATGATGAGCGGGTAAAAGCCCCTATATCTCCCGGTTTGTTAGCCGGGTTCAATCCTCTTTTTTTTCTTAGTTGCACTGGATTATATTCTAGATGCTACTTACTTACATATTCCGTTTTATTTGAAAAGGTATCCCATCTATATAGCATAGCTGAAAGCGGACAAAAAGGGCAGTTCCCATAGCGTTACGTAGGCTTAGCTTAGCCCCTCTCTCTAACTAAGGATTCAATCCAGTCCCAAGCGTCCCTGGATTGAATCTTCCAGTTTTTTATATCGGCGAGCTAGACCCCTAAAATGCTCGGTACTTTAAGGTGGGGAAACCAATCCTCCCTGCTCGTTCCTAGGTTTTTTTTTTTCCGCCTTATTTCATTTACTGATTTCTGTAATTCACTTCTCTTTTATGAATAGTTGGTTGTGTTGGATGATTAGTGAATAGTTTGAAGGACGAATACCGGAGGGCAGCTTTTTAGAGCGGGTGCTCTGTGCGGTATTTTTTATGTTTATGTCTGTATTTGTTCTGTTATTGGGTCATCCCTTTTGCTTAGTATGTCGAGGGTGAATTATTAAATGATTGTTTTAGCTCTATTGACAGAGGCCCCGTCTAAAGTTCTGACCCTTGCTTCAAGCTCTGCTCTGGGAGAAGAGCCCCACCCGATGTGATAGATGTCGTATCTCGACCTGTTCGTGCTGCGGAGCGAACACCTACTTTGAGGATAAAGAAATCCTTTCCTAAAGTGAAAGTGAATTCAAGCCGATACATCATAAATAAAAAGAGAGGCTTCAGTTTCTTGCTTATGTATGGAATTTTGCATTGTTACTGGCCTTTCCAAAAAAGAATTTTATTGTTAGGAAATAAGGGAGACTGTGACTCTCCCCCTTTATATGTTCTATATCAAAGTCAAAGAGGGTCTTGACATCTTTCTTAAGGGTTTCTTTCAACGCCTTCCAATTTGTTCTCATCAGGAACCTCTGGTGTCGGATGTAGATTTGGAACTTTAGGATGGAATTCACCGCTTTTATTTTAAAGGGAAAGAGGAAGCCTCGGACGTCAACTTCTTTGATGACGACCAAAATGATATTTCCCAATAGCGGTCCTCTTTTTGTCAAAATTATAGACCAGGTATTTATTCCTCTCCTTCAAGTTCTACTGCACCCTTCGGTCAAGTAAACCAAGATCACAGAAAAAAGGAAACCTTTTACACCGATGTATCGTACTCTCTTGACCAGGTCATCATAAGAAAATACGGAAAAATCTTTCCAAAGTGAGAGAAGGAGGGAAGGCGGCTACAACTAACATAACAGCCAACTGAAAAACGTTAGCTAGCTAGGCTAGCACGCAATGTCTTTCTCTGATAGGGGCTTGCTTCTTTAAGCTCCGCCCAACATATACAAGGTGCTGCTCACTTTCTCTCAGCCACTAGTGGCTTACCTAGTGGTCGGCATTCCTACGTGCTCCTCCTAGCCCCCCTACTTAAGAACCCAAAGGTCACCTTTGGATGTTGTCGTGACGCTTTGGTTACGAAGGTTACCGCGGTCTAGGTTTATGGATGGATTCAGTCAGCGAAAGTCCCTCCAACTCAATCAATATCAACAAGATTTCGTGACCGCTTAGGGTTGGTTTATTGTGTCATAAAAGAAAGTTGGGTTCATGGGTTCATTGATTAGTACACCTCCGGTGCTGGTAAGGCCGGCATCGTGGCAGACCTTCTCCGGTTTGCCGGTCGATAAGATCTCTGAGATTGACCAGCCAGCTGGGTTGGTTTGGCTATTCTTTTCTATTGAAAATGAGTCAGCTGTCTACACGAGTCACCTTCTTCTAGGCTCCGCTGGACGACACAACATTTTCGTTCAAATATATATAGGCCGGCCGTACTTGTGATGGTTCCGAAGGATGCAATATGACTACTTAGGTCTACGTTGCCATGATCTTGTTCTATGGAAGCGGGTGGTTTAGAAGTTCGTCCTGGTTTTTTTGGTGTCTTAGTGTAGGGATTGACCTTTCTAACACATATTCAGTCGTACCGGCATGGCCTCACTGATTTGTTTTCGTTCGGAGCATCAAGCAGCGCAACCCGGTTCTACTTGGCTAAACCCGTGCTCCTCCAGTGAGAGAGTTTTCTTTACCAAACTCCTTTTTTGATAACAAGGCATAAATCCCCGACCCGACACTTGTTAGTTTCGAATGAAGAATGAAAAGTGCCCTGCCCTAGCAAGCACCTACTCCTATAAAAAAGTGAGACTTTACTAAACAAGCCAGAAAGGCTCTTTCTATCCTATTAGTCAAGCGCTAATGAGAAAGAAAATGGATGCGCTAAGAAGCAAGGGCTTTCGTGTAGCTGCTGCACCCTTGCTTCTTGCCCTATCTTACTTAGTAAAGTAACCTTTCGCGCTAGGCACTCACCTTTTCCCTAATATAGAATATTTGGAAGTTGGTAAAGACCCGCCCCTTATTTCAGTCAGAATGAGTCCCCGAGACCCCGGGACATTGGCTTCCGCCAACAAGGATCGCATCCCGCACATATTCTACATTATAGCTTGCAACTGATTCAGCTTCCGCTTCAGGGAGATCAAACGGAGCTCGATTAGTTTCTGCTAGACGAGATATAAAGAAGATAACCAATACAGGGAACAAGGGAATACCGGACCATATCTGCTTTTGCGCCATGACAATCTCACTCGAATTAAGGGAACCTACACATAATAATAAAGTATACCAGGGTCCTCGGCCAAAACCACACATGCAAGTTTCCCTACATGTGGCTCGCCCGTGCTTTCCGAGGCGCTGCATTTGACTCAGTATGGGAGAAGGGGGCGGAACTGCACACTTTCGTGTTCAGATCATTGTCTGAGTGAGTGGGCAGCGCCTACCAAGCAAAGCTTTCTTGAAGAGGTAGGGCTGGTTCATTTTCGGCGCCCGCCCCTTATTTATTTAGATGTTGAGGTAAGGCAAGCCCCAGGAAAGTCTAGGTTTGCTCCCAGCTCCATCTCGTTCGGCATCTTGCTCTCGAGGGGGTGGGGTCTTGGAGAGAACTACTCATTTCTGTGTTGCCCCAACCCAAGTAAGGGCATTTGGTGAGGAGCATTATTTTGAGGAAGAGAAAGCGTGGTTGACAAACCAATCATCAGAGGCAACTGGAGTGCTTTCATCAAATGATGCATGTGGGCTGAGCCATTCCCATCCCAAGTGATGCCCCGATTCGGCCTGGCCGGCCGGGAAGAGATTCACATATAGATTGCTGCTATCTGGGAATCTCTTTCTATGTTAGCTAGCGGGCGC
Organism: Solanum gracilifrons; assembly: GCA_029582605.1. Lineage (NCBI taxonomy): Eukaryota > Viridiplantae > Streptophyta > Magnoliopsida > Solanales > Solanaceae > Solanum > Solanum gracilifrons. Next base: position 32,631 of record JAJOOH010001386.1, on the reverse strand, counting down.
AAGCTTTTCTATGGTAGTCCCGCTGCGGCCTCTGAACGGCTGTCCCATCTCATCTTGATTTGGCTACACTTGTATGTAGCCAGCCATGTTAGCTCCACATGAGAGCCTTTTAAATAAAGGCTAAAAGGGCACTCATCAGTCAGCCCGACTCCTTTCCTATTTCGCTTTGCCGCCTATTAAGAGAATATGTCCCGAAAAAGCGGCCCGCTTTTCATCATCTATACCAGCTGCCATGAAAGAACTAATAGAAAGGATTTCGATGCCCCACCTTACAGTCAAGTGGCTGAATGCCTCTCTCTAGATAAGAAGCAGAATGCGCCATCACCTACAGCCATTTCCGCTGCCGGGGACTTCCTCGAAATGAAAACGGGCGGCATCGTCGTATGCTCCACTTCTGTTGCCCTGGTTTATATCCTGGAGTACTCCTATGGCCGATCTATCACCCAACCTACTTAAACAACCTAAAGGCTTGGCCCCGTCCCGTTTGGAGAATGACCCCTTATGGCACGACTTAGTCAGTTATTCTCGCAGTTCAGCTAACATTCGGACCAGGTTGGGTTAGGTCTCTGAAAGAATGGTTCTTGCCTCCCTACCCCCTTTGAGCTCGTTCATTCGTTGGGTTCGAATGTTTGCTTGTCGTTAAGGCCCGTGAGTGAGATTTTATCTCATTGCAGTCACCTCCGGTGTTCTTAGCACCTGGATAGTACCAGGACCCTTGTGCCCCGACCCTTGATCAGATAAAGCTGCCCGCCTTATGACCCACAACGAAAAATGAGCCTTTTGACAAGACGCGAACATTCCCCATGCTGCGGTTCCCTTCGGTCCATTCCCGGGTTGGGTTAGGGAAACATCCGAGCGATTGCCTTCGCGGATCCAAACGCGCTCACAAGGCGCACAATAAGAATAAAACCAATAGAGACTTCATAAGGGACCATTTGAGCTGCATATCATAATTCTCCTAGAGAGGCATATTTCGAATATAGAGGAGTGAAAGTTCCCAACAAATAAGTACTTTTTGATATCCTTCTATGAACCGTATGAGCACGTCCTCTGTCACCCCACACCGTTCTTACGGCTCTATACCCCAACCCAACTTGCTCTGGCCCCGGGTCCTTCCTTTCTATTCCTCGGTAAGCGGACTTTGGGAGCATGGGGGGAGATATCTGCTTTTGACTGATAGAAAGCATCTCTCTTTTGTCCCTCCTGACCGAACTCGCCAAAAAAATCACAACAGAAACAGTTCTTCTTACTGGGAGAGTAGCGTCGGAGACATCTTTATCTGAAGAGGAGGCTTCGTCGTCCAGCTCCTCATAAATGATGTTAGGATCGGTTGGCTCATCCTCGGAATCCGAAAATAAAAGAGAGACAGAACGGAATCACTTTGTTTCTGTGGCATATCTAATCAGACTGAATAGGATTTGAAGAGCTATCACGATCATTCACATAAATTTCAGTGAACTATTGAAGCTATCAGTGTGATTGATCAGACAAGTACCAAGGGCTTTCGGTAGACTTATTTCATATTCGAATTAGCTTGCGACAAGTCCTAGCATTAGTATGAGTTCGTTTACCGCGTAAGGGCGATCCATCTTGATGACGAATTCCACGATAACAAGAAATAGAAATTAATCGTTCGATGTCTGGTCGTTCTTCCCTCTTCAATTCCCAATGAACAACATGATCTTGACCTATCATTTGTTCAATTTGGTTGATTTGATACTTAGTTAATTTTTTTATCTTTTTGTTTCCACTGATACCTAATCGATAACGACTGAATGGATTTTTTAGGGCCAATTCCATCAATTTTGGTTAAGGCAATTCTTACTTGTTTATCGCCAACTAATCTAGCTCCTGAAATATATAACATTCTTGATCCTTCCTTTTACTAGTCTTCTCAGCTGGAATCATAAATGGGTTGTCTCCTCTTTCATGATCCTTTCTATAGGTAGAACTACTGTGAGCGGTCTAAACTTCGACCCTTATTTCTTTTTTCATATTGTAAAGGGGAGCAAAGCCCATTTTTTTCTCCCTCTATTGATAGAAAAAGGGCACTCCTGCCGTCGTTTTAGTGACTCATAGGGCTTCCCTTAGCACAGTCTTTTTCGTTCTTGAGAATGGTCGCCACTTCTACTAGGACCGGAATGATTATCCCTACCCGATGGGTCTGCATCCATCCCTGAATGTCATCGGGTACTGTTAACTTCCCCGCCACTCTTGTAACTATCACTTGTAATCCGCGCAGCTGTGTCCGCACCCCCCTGAGTGGACGATAAATAAAGTATTTGTCGAAGCAACCCCCCAGGTTCCAGACCTAGGAGTCAACGTTCCAGTAGGAGCATTCGGTACATGTATCAGTCCGTGGAAGAGTGAAAGGGTCACTACTACTGAGGATCCCCCCCTAATTTTAGATATGTAGTCTGAGGGTTCACCGCGGTTCATTGCTGTGCTTACACATAAGGCTGCCCTTTTTCGAAAGCTTCGCAGGACCACTTACCACTAATCTTAGGCCGGACGGGTTTATTGCACAAAAAGGCCGGGGCACAGGCTCCTAAAGAGAGAAGCCCAACGAATGTCATAAGCAAAGCCCCGCACCTCATTAAGATCATATTGGCATACTCTCCCAAAAAAGAAAGAGCAGACCCCATTGAAGACGAAAGTGAGCTACAACAAGGTCATTTCTGTCCACTGCCCTTCTCACGGAGCCGTACATGGACGTTACCGCTCATACAACTCCCAGCCATCAAGTAGTTAGCATTCCTCTACAAGGAATGGAAGTGTGGATGAATCGACATCAAATATATGATTGTTGTTGTACACGATCTCCATTTTTGTAGTCCTAGCTATCCACTCCACTATGTGGTAGAGTGTTTGTCCCAACCCCTTCGCAGGGGTACCTTCCCTTTTAATTAAGAGAAGGACTAGAAATTGACTCCTCTCGATTCGAGATCTGAAAGAAGAGTATGGGGTTTATCCGAGGAATGCTCTCCCGTGGCAGTACACAAATTCTCGAGGGCCCGAGCTCCCCGTCCTAGCCAATCCCCCGTTGGATCAAGGACCGCCATGATCCTTAGCATGTCGACTTTGACCTCGAATAGGTCTTTTGCCTCTATTTCGGCCAGGTACATGATCCAAATAGGGGGAGTATAAGAGTATTTGGCTAAGAGCCTCTGCTGGATAGACTGAGCGGAATCCCCCTCTATCACTTCATCCAGTTGATACGGATAGGGGACCACTCGTGGGGGTTGATTTGATGGACCAGCTTCGTTCCCCCAAGGAGCTACTTGAATAGCAGGCGGCATATGTCCTGGTTCTGGTTCTGGCTGATCCACCGACGTTCCCGTAGATTTTTCCCATGATTCCAAGAGGATATCAATCCCAAAATGATCCTCTTCAAACTCAGCCCCGCTTGCTTGCCCAGAAGAGGAAGTGATCCCCCGACACTAAAAATAAAAATCCCAGAGAGAAGCTGAGAACACAAAATCCCTAAATGGGATAGCAAATAGTTCCTTAGAAAAAATATAAATAAAGAGATACTAAATAAAATAAGAATAAAAATAAATAGATTAATAAACCGGTATTTTCTCTTTGAACGAAAACCAAAAAATTTCAAAATAAGGATCAACTCCATAATCACTAAAAGGAACAACATGAGACACTTACCAGTTATTCGAATTGGCATTACTCTAACAGCGAAATGCCCCAGAAAGGTTGGCATAAGAGAGAGAACGCCTCTAAAGAAAAAAGGTGACATAATAGGTCAGAATTAGTTCTCTCGCTCCTTGCTGGAGAAGCGGCATACCGAAAAAAAAATCCCTCCCTCGGATTCGAACCGATTACTTTCTTAGCCTATTTCTAAAGGGCGAACTGCTCAACTTGCATGTGTTAAGCATACGACTGAAGTAGCTTGATTATACCTTCTTATCACTTTTTTCGACTAGCTATAAACTTCAACCCCCCTTCTCTTACTTAGATGGAGAAATAAGAAAGCAAGACTTTCTACCCTGCCTTTCTTTTCTTAAAAAATGGCGAATTACACCGAATTTTGCCTTCAACCAAGACTTTCCATTCCAAAATCGAGAAAGATCACTCTGAAAAGTAAGCCCTTTCTTATTATGTGATATCTTTGCCATAGATGATAGAATTCCTCCTGGAAGCGAAGGTAGGAGCAAAGCCTATTGATTAACTAGTTTGCTAACCTACTTTTCGGCTACCCACACCCTGTAACCAGAATAGGGCTCTGGACTTAAAACCATCTGCTTTTAGAAGTCTGGAAGGCGACGCCTAAACTAGTCGGACTTGCTTGAATCGATAGGCTTACCGGGCTTCTCTGTCTATTCAATTGATTTTGTTGCAGACTCTTCCCTACGCCTATTTCTTCCCCCGGCCCTGTAGTGGAGCTTACCCCCCGCCCTAGGCCTATTGAGATCTTTCCCTATGCGGGTAAATTTGGGCTAAAGAGGGGAATACCTGGTTCATCGGAACTTCAACCAGAAGAGGTAGGCTCGGGTTCCTGGTATAGGTATAAGAAAGCCAGTAGAGCTAAATAAAGGTAGACTGTACTTCTATGCGTACTGAGCTGAGTTCCTCCCCACAGGGATAAACTATCTTTGCCATACTTTCTTGATAGGTGAGACTTCCACGAAAGAAAGCAAGGATAAGAATAATCTTAGTATGCAAGGACTGAGGAGCGGAAAGCCACTTGACTGTAAGGAAAGGGGTTAAGCGAGAAAATTAGCTCACACCTATCTTTCATGAAAGAAGCCGCAAGTTTATGTAGAAAGAACAACCAATGTCAGAGAGATGACTTCTGTTGAACTCTTCCTTAACATGAAGGGAATGAATGCCTTAATGGAATGGAATCCGGGATCCAAGTAGATTAGGTTAAGGCAAGTGTGAGTTCAACCCTTTTCTCATCGGGCCAGGATCGATAGTCGTTCGACCTGAGGAAAGTGCAGTCAGATTTAGAATCCCCAATGTCTTGATCTTTACCTTCGCTTCGAGAGACAAGCACCGCATCTAGGTAAGCGACATCTAATTGAATTGATTCACCGGATCTTCCATCTACGAAAATGGAAGAGATGTCTGTTAAGGTCGGCTTCATGAAAGCAAGAAAGAAAGTAAGTTTAGTGAACATAGAGATGGAAAGAGATGGATTTTTCCCAGCTGTTGTCAGATCAATTCCCATTCATTCTTAAATGGAATAGGGAACAAGCAGAGCTGCGGCTATCAGGAATGGGCGATAACCTATGACTAAAAGCGCCGACTATCTATGAATAACCAGGATCAGAATGCTAATCGATGAGATGAGCCTACGAAATATTTCAAGTTCAGACTATGATGACTAGCATCCTCACTTACGCAACGAAATTGAGTTGATGGAGTAGCCAGTACTCTTGAGTTATTCTCTTCGGTATCGCCTTCTCTCATCGTTAAAGGCGCCGCAAGACACTCGACTAGAAGGAGTGGATGTTAGGCACGCAGGGAAGACTCTGACAATACGCTGGTACTAGCCCTGGGAATGGATTCTTCTTTGATTGAAGGAACGGGACATAAGAGAACCAGAACCATATCCTTCACACATTCAGTCTGATCTTATCTACACTAGTGCCCGATCATAGCTGTACTGTATTAGATTAGTTATCCGTCTCCCCTACCCTGTTAGAACAGTCTGGTCTGTAACAACACAACCTAAAAGGAAGCCATTCCTAATAGAAAGTTTCCCTGGCTTGAAATTCACTCGCTTATCCGGAATGAGCTACTGAGTTGGAGTACATGAAAGAAGCACCATTTCTTTATTGTCTTGAAACTCCGCTCTGAACCTGAATCGTAGAACTCAGACATGATAGATTTCTCATCTTAGGTTAATCAATTCAATGATCGACTTGTTTCTTTTTCTCAATATGATTCATCAAAGATGCTAAAATTGACTATCTCATGGAAGGGAGTGGGATGTGAGAGAAAGTCTTACGATCCAACTATCTCTTGTACCCCCTAATTGGCGCTGATGAGTCTTTATCTTGGCATCCATCGCCACTCCCCATGCTGGTAAGAAAAGGGTCAACCCGGTGGCATTAACGTCTTGAGCGAGTGAGAGCCTTGATTCAAGGCCGAGTGCTGTCGTAATCCGCAGAAGTAGATTCAATCGAAGGTTGCGCATTTGCCAATAAAGACATTACTCTACGACTCCTCAGAGGTTGGGGAGTGGAAGAAGATTCATCACCGTGCTGGACTTTAAGACCTTAGTGGAAAATACCTTTCCTCATTCATGGGGATCTAATACATCATGGTCTAGGGGCCAAAGAAAAGGAAGATAAATCACTAAGGCTTATTTTTAGCCACAACTTAAAGGAAGGTGGCCCGATTGGAATCTTGTACACTTTCCTTATCTTTCTTTTATTGATCCAGCCTCTACCTCATAGAAAATCATGTTTAGGAAGCTAGCGCCCACTCTCACCCCCAATATACGTTTAGGGGGAAGCACCAATGAAAGTGAACCTTTATTATTTCATTTTCTTTTCTCTTCGAACCGATTAGAAGGAAGGCAATAGCTCCTCCTACATACGAGTAGGGAGATCCTGAACTAAGGTATTATTGCATTTTCCTTGGACGACAAAGAAAGTTATAGTAGCTTATTCCATTTGGAAGGTTTTTTTTGTTTAAGACAACTTTTCGTGCCCTTACTTTTGAGTCTATCAGCTGCAACAAGGGCTGCGGGAACAAGTGTTGTGCTTGCCCCGACCGATACGACCATTCATTACCGTGAACCAGCCCTTCTTCAGTATAGACAAATCTTTCTTTAGATCAGATTCATTCCAGAACAGAAAACCAAATTGAGAATCAAAATCGCGCTAGGAGCCTATCGCTAGAACGAACAACACACCAATGACCAAACTTGCTACGCTAGTAGGGCTTGTGGGCAAAGCAAGGGATCTTATTTTATCCTTAAGGATAGTGGGGGCCGAATTAACAGGGTCACCGGTAAAGAACCTCTACTTAAGCAAAAAGCATAAGAGAAGAAAAGTTCACAGAAGGTTGGGAAATAGTTCGCCCGGTTCACCAGGTTCTACCACTGCAGGGCCCAATCATACTCAAAAGAAGAGTTTGATCCTGGATCAGAAGGAACGCTAGCTATATGCTTAACACATGCAAGTCGAACGTTGTTTTGGGGGAGCTGGCAGAAGGAAAAGAGGCTCCTAGCTAAAGGCAGCTTGTCTCGCCCAGGAGGTGAGAAGAGTTGAGAACAAAGTGGCGAACGGGTGCGTAACGCGTGGGAATCTGCTGAACAATTCGGGACAAATCTTGAAGAAAGATAAAAAACACTGTTTGATGAGCCTGCGTTGTATTAGGTAGTTGGTCAGGTAAAGGCTGACCAAGCCAATGATGCTTAGATGGTCTTTTCGGATGATCAGCCACACTGGGACTGAGACATGGCCCGGACTCCCACGGGGCGCAGCAGTGGGGAATCTTGGACAATGGGAGAAAGCCCGATCCAGCAATATCGTGTGAGTGAAGAAGGGCAATGCCGCTTGTAAAGCTCTTTCGTCGAGTGTGCGATCATGACAGGACTCGAGGAAGAAGTTCCGGCTAACTCCGTGCTAGCAGCCGCGGTAGTACGGGGGGGCAAGTGTTCTTCGGAATGACTGGGCGTAAAGGACATGTAGGCGGTGAATCGGGTTGAAAGTGAAAGACGCCTAAAACTGGCAGAATGCTCTCGAAACAAATTCACTTAAGTGAGATAAAGGAGAGTGGAATTTCTTATGTAGGGGTGAAATCTGGAGATCTACAAAGGAATGCCAAAAGCAAAGGAAGCTCTTTGGGTCCCTACCGACGCTGAGGTGCGAAAGCATGGGGAGCGAAAATGATTAGATACTTTGGTAGTCCATGCCATAAACGATGAGTGTTCGCCCTTGGTCTATGCGGATCTGGGGCCCAGCTAACGTGTGAAACACTCCGCCTGGGGAGTACGGTCGCAAGACCGAAACTCAAAGGAATTGACGGGGCCCTGCACAAGCGGTGGAACATGTGGTTTCATTTTATACAATGCGTGAAACCTTACCAGCCCTTGACATATGAACAAGAAATCCTGTCCTTAACGAGATGGTACTTACTTTCATACAGGTGCTGCATGACTGTCGTCAGCTCGTGTCGTGAGATGTCCTGTAACGAGCGAAACCCTCGTTTTGTATTGCTGAGACATGTGCCTAAAAAGAAAGTTTTTGCAACCGAAGTTAGCTGATGAGCCGAGTGACGTGCCAGTGCTACTAATTGAGTGCCAGCACCTAGCTGTGCTGTCAGTAAGAAGGTAGCCGGCGCCTTTCGAAGCACTTTCTATTTCTAGTTAGCGCTGTTTTTTTATTGCAGCTAGCGCGCTTGACTAATAAGATAGAAGGGCCTTTCTCGCATGTTTAGTAAAGTCAAGTTTTTGGCCTTATCTTGCAGGTGACGACGACGTCGAGTTGACGGCATAGAAAGACTCGGCATTCAGGCGATCCACCCGATGGTGTGGTACGTAGTGGGTTTAGTACGCCCCACCCAAACAAATGGCTCCGAAACAAACAAAAAGGTGCGTGCCGCACTCACTAAGGATTACCAGTGATATACTGGAGGAAGGTGGGGATGACGTCAAGTCCGCATGGCCCTTATGGGCTAGGCCACACACGTGTTACAATGGCAATTACAATGGGAAGCAAGGCTGTAAGGCGTAGCGAATCCGAAAAGATTGCCTCAGTTCAGATTGTTCTCTACAACTCGGGAACATGAAGTTGGAATTGCTAGTAATCGCGGATCAGCATGCCGCGGTGAATATATACCGGGGCCCTGTACACACCGCCCGTCACACCTTGGGAATTGGTTTCGCCCGAAGCATCGAACCAATGATAACCCGTGACTTCTGTGGCACACTAGTGCTACAAAGGCCTTTGGTGGTCTTATTGGCGCATACCACGGTGGGGTCTTCGACTTGGTTAAAGTCGTAACAAGGTAGCCGTAGGGGAACCCGTGGCTGGATTGAATCTTTCGTGATGGAAATGCACTCTTCCCCCAAATTTCCAACATAGGGGGCTAGCTTGCATCCACTGGTGGCGGGCGGGCGAAGGGTCCAAAGGACATGTAGTCGGGGGCTAGTCAAAAATCCAATTGTTCCATTTTCCTTCTTGTTCATCAATCAGAAATCAAGACAAATCAGGCACAACGGTAAGACGTGAAAACACCCGATCCCATTCCGATCTCGATATGTGGAATCATCTTGCGCCATATTTACTGAGATTGTTCGGGAGACATGGTCCAAGCCCGGTGAAAAAATGAAATAAAAAAAGATTATGATGTCAAAATTTTGCGCCCTTATTTTCCCAATTTCCCGGCTACTGCGTGTTGATTATACTTATTTAAGTACGACGTATTTGCATATTCTATTTTGTTTCTTTTTTAATGGTATCATCCGGGTTTTCAAGTCCTGGTCAAGGAAAATTCCTTGAATGGATTTCTCTGAGCACAAAATAGAGTATTTAGTTGAATATTCGTTGGTGTCGAAATGGAGCACCAAGAGTGGTTGGACATTTATGGTAATTAATGGTAACATTGATTATCATAGACGGTCGATATACTTTTGTAATCTCCGATCATCAACCAAAACCATACCATTATTGTAGAAATACAATAATGGCTGTCGATTAAAGTTGATTGATTCCTATGTTGGAACCTTAGGCGCCCCCCCTCCCCCGATTTATTTGGATCAATAGGGAGAGTAGATTATGATGGTGTTTTTCGACATTAGCATTAAATAAAATTACAACACTATTATGAAAATAATAATGCATTTTTTCAGTGCGGTCGAAAGAACACAAAAATTCTCTTAGCGGGGTCTGTTTGAACAGACCCGACAACTAAAGGGACTTCTTTTTCGCGTTCCTTTAGTTGTCTCTATGTCCATACATAAGGAGGTTGCCCTAGCGGGCTGCGATTTCATAAAAACAGTTGTGAAACTGAAACGACGTTCAGGTTTTCTATATATTGCTTTGTATTTAAAACAGTGTACAATTTCCCTTCAGCGTTATTACGCTGGGTGTTATTCTAAGAATGACATCATGTTTGTTCCAGTTTTATTGACTCGATGTGGAATTCCCAAGATCATACCTGCGGCATTACGAAAACACGGGGCAAAGCCTGATCATGGTGATTATTTGTTCAGGATATATCTATCTTGGTTTGGGTTATTAAAATAGATTGCGGTGGCTCCTAAAGTGAAGAAAGCCACTTTCCAATCAATTATGACTCCTCACTCAGATATTGATAGTGTCCGTGAAGTTCTTGGACAAATGAAAACTTCTTGGAAGAAGCTTCGACCAATGTATCTTCTATATCTCCAATCCATACATCTTGGAAAAGGTTTGAATTGGAAACCTACCTAGAAAAGTACTCCATTACTTGACAACTTTGTTCGCCGATTTCAATATTCGATAGATGATGTTGTAGACGGAGCAGCAGCTAAATATGTTAAAGAATACAATATCTTTGTGAACTTAAAGTATGAGATAATAACGTTCATCTTTAATGTGAAAAAAATTCATTCCATTCAAGATGGGTTCTTTTCCCGTGGTATTCTTTGGTCTCAAAGGGTTTTATACCCATTTGATTCTAATAATACCAGGTTTGCTAATGAATCCCTTGATTTATTTGAAAAACAAGTAGGACCCCTTTCTCTAGTTTATTAGGGGCCTACCAAGGAGTTCCATTAGTGAGTGGTAGATTGGCTCAGGCCATTGAAGGTGGTGAGAAACGGAGGATCTTTGCTATATGTAATTATATAAAATAAAGACTTCTGCATCCCGTCCATATTTGGGCTATGACTGTACTATCAAGTCTTAAGATTGATGGTACATTCAACCAAGAACATCCATTGCAGTATCTAAGACTTAAAAGACCGAAGTCTTGTTACTCTTTCGATTGAAAATCAACAACAAACCGTTGGCCATTGAGTGTTATATACACCTTAATCGAAATGATTTGGGGTAGTGCTTTAGCATCTTCAATAGTCAACAGTTCTTTGGGTCTTAACACCTTTATCGTATCACCTCCTATGGTGAAGAAGATTAGTGAAGTAGGCTTTCTTACTGGACAACAGTTAGGTTACTATGGTTCATGGTCACTGTTCTCGCTGTCTCATCACTATATAGTATGGTTGGCTACTTTGAAGGCTTATCCGCTACGAAGCTCCCTGTTTGTTGATTATGCCCTTCTTGGTGATGATATCCTAATCACCGACAAGAAGGTGGACAATCAGTACAGTAGGTTATTGGATAGACTCAGTGTTACCATTTCATTTGCTAAATCAATAGTATCTGAAAATGGAACAATTGAGTTTGCTAAGAGGTTTTGGATACGAGATATGCAAAAAGATATCTCTCCCATCTCTCTCAAAGCTTGAACCTCATGTGGAACGACTGTAGGCCTGTGCCAATTGTCCTGTCGATACTCGATAGAAATATCGACTTTACGAAGGCTAGCGGGTGCAGATTATAAGGTCCGTTCTTGCCTGATGTCTACTCAGTCACCACGATGGGAAAGACGAAAGGCGGTTACTTGTAAACCAAACAGGTTACATCTATTACCAGGGGCAGAGAATACTACTCTATCAATAACAAGAAAAAAATAGCAATTCCGTTTCAAATGGTTTGAGCTTGGAAGCAACCTGCTATGTATCGATAGGCGAGAACAGACTGCTATTGACTGCTTCGCCCATCTATTCTATTAAGGCCGGCTTGGAGACATCAGAGAAAGACCACCATCTCTATCCGGGTACGATCATAGCTTCATTCATTTGTTGAACCTTGGGGATCACCATTAGTATTGAGGTCAATTACCATACTACCTCTGTCATACATACGACATTACACGAAGCGAGAGTGCATGGTCAAAACTCACCTAAAGAGCCTACGTTCCGCTTGCAGCCAATACAACCACAACCTAACTTGCACGAGATTCAACAACCGAAGCTACTGGTAGTCCTGAGGGGTCAGCATCCTCCTATAATAGTTAGCAGTACTGAACAAGAAAGTCATCGGTCCGAGGAAATAAAGGGTCCACCTTTGAAAAAAAAAAAGAACTCGCTAGGCCTTCAGAACAAAGGCGATTCTGTTCATGCTTCAGACGATCTGGCTAATTCTATATACAACTATCTAATTTTCTTTTATTATATATAAAAGTGTAAGGGCGAAGGCCTATTTAGCGCCTTTCCAAAGGTAAGCGGTTAGGTTGACTTTGGAAAGGCTACTAACGACCGGGTGAAGAATAAAAAACATCCGCTAAAGCCCACGGGATAAGATTTGCAGATGCGGTCATGAATCGAACCAGATCGAAACGTTCAGCTATCGACGGACAAAGATGGAACGTCGACCGCAAATGAAGAATGGCCAGGCCTCGGTTCCCAGGGTTAGGGTATTCCCTAATTGTGAGCCTACTCAGATCAGAACTAAACTAGTTTATTCTCTTTGGCTGGCCGGCTTGTTGCAACCTTCGGATTTCCTGCTGAGATCCCAAGTCTCCAAGTGGGCCCTCTTGGCCACCCACGACCTTGGTTTTTTAGAGAATCCCGCTCCTGTGTCGTAGGACTTGTAGCTCGTCAGTCCATCAGTTGAGTTTGTTTATTCTTCCAGTTTCGAGTGTCTTCTTGGATAGTTATAGCGGCCCATAGGCGCGAGATGTACCTTGAGGGGGGGGGGAGGGCGGCGGTCCCCTGGACATTTTCCTTTCAGGCAGTGGCCATTTAGTCCATGGTCCATTGGATGGTCGGTTTAAGGCCAGAAATTGGAACACATTGATTCCGCTCGTTCCTGTCTTTCGCTTCAGGGCCTGTCCCTCAGTGTGGTCAGTACTCCACACTGTCGGGCAGCGAAGCTTGCATTTGTTCACTAATTATGACGGTTCACTAGGGCCTCTTTCCTCCTCCCTTTTCTGCTCACTCGTAGGGGTCGGGACCCCCAAAAAGGGGGAGGGAGTCGACTGAACATCTCAGCTATTGGCGGGAATTTCGCCCGCATCCAATCCCCAATTTTTGTTCACCTCGGATGATCGTGTTGGATGAATTGTGACCTCATACGATCGTGTTGGGTGAGCAACAACCGCTTCGTCGCAGTACTTACTTATGGGCTAACAGGTCACACTTTGGCCAAGTATCCTACAAAGAGACCCCCGAGAGCCAGAAGTATTAAAGGAATGGCCATAGGAATGGGAGCATCATGACATCGTAAGATGTCTCGCCTGAATGAATTAGTTGGTACTACAAATGTTAGAAAAAGTGAACGAAAGGAGTAATAAGAAGTGAAAAGGACAGAGACACTTCCCAACCAGAAAGCAAAGTTTCCACTGATGGTATACTTAGTGTAAGTGAGCTCTAAGATCACATCTTTGGAATTAAATCTAGTTAGAAAAGGAAATCCAATTGAAGATAAGCTGCCCATGAGTATCATGTCATAGGTAAAAGGGAACGAGGAGGAAATCCCCCCCATCTTCCTCATATCTTGCTCATTCGACATGGCATGAATCACCGAACCTGCACTCTAGAATAGTAATGCTTTGAAAAAGGCGTGATTCATTACGTGAAAGACGCTAACGGAATAGTTAGAGATGCCGCAAGCAAAGATCATACAACCTAATTGACTGCAAGTTGAGTAAGCTATGACCCTCTTTAGATCATTCTGTAATATTACAGTGGTTGCCGCAAGGAATGACGTCATAGCTCCTGAAAAAGTAATAACAATCAAAGCCGTAGATGGGTATTCAAATAAAGGGGAGCACCTTGCTATCATGAAAACGTTAGCTGTTACCATAGTAGCTGCATGAATCAAAGCGTATACTGGAGTGGGATCCTCCATAGCATTAGGTGACCAAGTATGCGATCCTATCTGTGATGATTTCCCAACAGAAGCAATAAAAAGTAAAATACAAATAAAATTTATGGCATTCAATCTCATATTGCAAGAAATCCAAGAATTTCTGGGGGCAGTAGCACGAGCAAAAATGGTCGAAAAGTCTACTGTTTGAAATAGAGTAAAACAACCCAAAATCCCAGAAGCTAATCCAAAATCACCTACTCGATTGACAGACATAGCTTTTATAGCTGTTTTATCTGCCTGAAGTAGTGTAAACCAGAAATGAATTAACAAATATGAAGCAAGACCTACTCCCTCCCATCCCAGGAATAATTGAAGAGAGTCATCTCCAGTCACCAACATTGGCATAAAAAAAGTAGGAATGAATAAATAACACATAAATCGAAGGCTATGCGGATGCTCAGACATATATGAAATGGAATAAAGGTGGACTAAGCTACTTATGAATGTAACCACAATTAACATCACTACGGTCGGTCTTTCGAAGACGGGGTCAGAAGTGAATTACGAGTCGGACCAATCTGTGAATCGAGCGAGCTCCCCTTGCATGCAATGATGTGGTGGAAAACCTCTCATTCTAATTCAGTGCTCTTCGAACCTTGCGGGAAGGTTTCCCATCACATGGCTCACCAACTTGATCTTCCGCGAGAACCGTATGTTCGAACAGACCTGGAAAAAAAGGTAAGGTCTCGCTTTATTTTGCCACTAAAGTGTACGACATCTGCCATGCTTAGGCCCCTTCTTCCCTTACCTAATGAAAGAGTCCACCGCCTGTCTTAGTAGTCTCAAATAAGGCGTGCAGGCCTGCCCCTTTAGTAGGTGATTCACTATCGAAGCGAAGAAAAGGCTGGATCAATCAAAGGGGGTACTACGAGCCCTTTGCCCCGCGCATCTAACCAGCTTGCGTGGTTCACCGGTTCCACTGACTAGACCAGAAGAGTGATTTAGTCGATACAGAGGTGCGCTTGGAGTGGGGGGTGTGAGATATGCTCAAATTACACCTCCCTAAAGAAGTATAAGCGATCGTTATCAAGTAAAGAACCCAACTTGTAGGTTGGGATCGATCCCACGAGGAAATTGATTTAGACTTTACTTTAACCAACAATTATATTCAATTAGCCAAAGTACTTCCAGAAACAAGAAATAAAAAGGGGGGATTTGCGAAACAAATTGTAAGAGTTCAGTAAGTAATCAATAAACAAAAGCTAATTCTGGTTTTTTTTATCAAGATGAGAAAATTAACTAGGGTATATGTGTTCACCACAAGCTCATAACGCAGTAATTCTAGCAACCGCAATTCTTTCCTAGTGTATTACATGCAAAGTGAAAAGTTAGGTATCTCTAAATCCTTGATCCGGCTACGTGCGTATAATTTACTAACCTTTACCTTTACCTCATATTATACATCATAATCGATGTTTGGCTTAGTTATTACTTCGCACCAATCGACACTAGCCTATTAGATAGTATCACACTAAATCTATGTTGATAATTCTTTTCTTGTTGATTACCTCCTCGATCCGGCAAGTACCAACAAGGTGAGTTCTAACGCGTGCACTCGTTAAAAAGACTTTTAAACGAAAGAATTATCAATGCATGCAAAACACTATTCAAGAATTACTTAGTTACTGTTCATACTTTGTTAATCGCTCATGGATCCCATAACCCTAGTTGTGATATTTAGTTACCCATAATAGCAAGAACACAATTCATAATTTTAGATGAAGAAATCGTGAACTTGCGTAAAAGGAAAAATAAACCCATAATTTCAAGATCGACGAAGAAGAGAGATCCCTAAATATCCATTTGAGAAATTAGATGAATAGATAGGGGGAACCCAACTGAAGGAAGGTCGCGTTAGCGCCCCCTATTTCAGTAAAGCAAGAAGGGAGAAAGTTTACTTTGAGAAAGAAAGGCTTCTATTTAGATTAGTTTCTTAGTAAAATATAAGGCAATAAGAAAGGGCGTAGCAGCTGCGCGAAAGCCGTTGCGGCTTAGCTCCCCCTACCCCTATTATTTAGATTATAGTCATAAAGGAACTAAAGGAAATTTGACAATCTTACTAATAAAATTTGACAACCTTACTAATAGAAAGGGGATGCTCTCAAGCATGCGAAGAAGGCTCGAAGAGCTTCTCTTATATTATATATTATAGAAAGGTTCTTAGAAAGGGGATTCTTCAAATATCCCGTGTTGTAGGGGCTTCAAATAAAACCTGTAGATTAGGGGTGCGTAGGTTTGGAACCCTATACAAGGGGCTAGTGCGCAATGGCTTTCTCTAATAGAGGCCCGCTTCTTCAAGTTCAAGTTCCGCTTGCTGGTTTTCATTTTGGTAGGAGTAGGTGCTTCCAGCTCGCTCGCTGTCTACTAAATGAGCCTTCACTACCCGCCCGACCCCTATCTTTAATCTTAACTAAAGTGAAGTCAAATCAATGAAGTGAACAACCTAACCTCTTTGTTTGAAGCTTTGCCAGGAAGCTTTTACTTGTTGAAGCTTTGTTTCCCCTAATTCCGAAACACAACAATAGACTTGCCACTATAGTCTAGGAAAAATCTTCTCTTTGATAAGCGGTTATAGGAGAGTTCAGAAAGGATCTGATCGTAGTTAGAGACTTCAACATGTGCGGGGGTAGGGGCGGATGTAGCCATGTGGATCAAGGCAGTGGATTGTGAATCCACCATGCGCGGGTTCAATCCCCGTCGTTCCGTTTGTTTCGGAGACACAAGACAACCCTAGAAAGCATTTTTTCTACAAGTCATCTCGAGGCATTCAAACGCATCCAAGCAATTGGTATCCGATTGAAAGATAGAAATCATAGATTCGTGTGGCCTACTTGCTGAAAGCAAAAATGGAATGGCTAATCATGAATCCTATGACGTTTTTAAGGCCTCACTAATCAGCCAACCACTTTTTAGTTCATAATGAATGAACCCCCGGATGAAGAAAAAATATCCCCTCCATTTTACTAAACAATGGGGAGCCCCGAGTAGTTTACCGGACAAATTGAGTTGTCGTGACGATACTTTTCAACATCGGAAATTCTCTTCATCACGAGATTGATCGGATCTACCGTAGACACCTGAGAGATCTTCACAAGGCAGGCTTAATTAAAAGACTAAGAGGTGCTGCAAGCGAGCAAAGAGTTATGCTTTCATTTCTTTATTGATTGACTATAGGAAATGCCATGGATCCGCAAAGAAAATTTATCCAATTGGAGCTCAAAAAAAGGCTCTGTTCGGCTCGATAGCTGTAGAATCAAAAGATCATTTATCGTAGTGGTTTCAAAAATCCAATTATCGTATTTAAGAAAAAGAGGTCTATAAAAGTCACTTAATAAAGATGGCGCCTTTGTGAGGATGTCTTGAATCAGCCAATGCCAAGGCAACAAGGCATCAAACCTACCTACGGAGAACCCTCTAACATTCCTACCAAGGTTCCCATCCCCGATGACAGAAGAAGAACGTAACCAGTGTTAAGGTTAGAACGGTAAGTGCTCTCGTAGTCGTAGCCGCTCTTGGGACTGATTCCTTAAGGAAATGGAATTCTTCCAAAATTCCCATGGAAGGTGTAGATGTTTAGGCTTGCCCCTGCTGCTGCAAGACAATATGTCGTCACTTTCTTTGCGGTTGATGTGGTTAAATCAAATAGTAGAGGGAAGGTGGCACAGTTAATCAATTGAATCCACGCTTAGAAAGAATAACTTTAAAGCCACGTTTAGAATGGTCATCACCTTTTGAGAAGAATTGCTCTTTGGAGAGCTAAATACAAGGGCGCTGAAAGTTGTAAGCTGTAGAAAGGAGATTTTGCATGTTCATAGACACTTTGAAACTCATTGTGGAAATTCATTCTTTTATTCTGAGTTCGCAGAATGGTACTTTGCGGCTACTATGGGTCTTCAAAAGGAATCGGGAATGGGGCAAAGACATCCTAAGAAGTTTGCCTATGGACTCTACCTCAGCGACCTTCTTCCGTACTTTCACGAGAAAGCAAGCTATCGACCTTATCTCCGTTAATTTTTCAAGATAAGTGAACCCAGATGTCAACATCTCTATGGGGCCTACTCTAGTCTTTTATCTTCGGAGAGATGGTCGTTTACATGCTTACTTACTAAAGTACGCGAAAGAAATAGCTTACAAGAACAAGTAAGAGAGTTGACTTACTTACTTTAACAAGTAAGCGAACTGAGGTTGCTTACTATAGTAAGGGATTGTTGACCATTTCAATCTTGTTTGTACCCACGGGGCACATTGAACACCAACTCAACTAAAAATAGAAAAACGGGTACTCACTCGTCGGTAAGGGAAAGGCTAGGCCTTCCTAATGCTAATTCTTCTCTTATTATATTTACTAGATTTACTATTGCACTGAGCCCTATTCTATCTTGGATAACCTGATTACGAATTTTCCGACTAGGCGCCCTACCTATGCCTTACTTTTCATCCGACTAGCATGGTGTCACATCACTCTTAAAAGAACACGAGATCTCGGTCAATCAGAGCAATTTCCTGGGGAAAGGGGCAGAACCATCCTCACCTTATCAAGACAATTTGGTACCTGTTTTCAAACCCATTTTTCGTTGAAAAATCAAACCATTCAGCTAGGGCCGGATAATAGTCTGAAATCGACTTCGACTTGGGCCGTGTTCTCTAAAACTCGATTAATTAACTGGGCCAGATTCCCATGCAACATACCATTTCTCAGAACAAGATTCCGATTCTGATTTTGATTCCTCTTCTTCCCCTGTTCACCGGAACTGGGTTTGTTTGGCAACAACCAAGCTCTATAGTCTGAAAAGGACGAAGAACGGACTCGCTCAACCACCGAAATAAGGAATCAGAGGGAGAACAACATTGATTGAGAAGGAGGACAACCCTTTCTTGATTAGCTAGGAATAGACATCGAAACGCACCTACAAAAGAAAGATTCTTAAGCGCTAACGTAACTCCCCGGGTATAGAAGAGAGGTTTGATTGCTCACTAAAAGTACAGGCCGGGTCCAAACCAAATTGTGAAAGACCCCTTTTCCTTTATGTCACTCAGGAATGGGGAAACTTATGTGAAACTTTCCCTCCCCACACCTTAAATAATCATATACCGAGATCTCATATTCGATCAATAAAGAACAAGGACTAGCTCACCAGTAAAGGAGAGGGGTGGACTAACTTAACTGGTAGAAGATGAGAATAGTCAATGAATCGGAAGAGGAATGTTGATCGCCTTAGTTTATGGTTCCGTTTCCCTGTTCATTAATAGGGGCTCCCAAATCTGACTCATTTGAGGAACAAAGTAGCTCGACCAACGAGAGAGGAACAACTAGCTAATTTCACACTTACCTATGATCTATGAGAAAAGAGGTTTCTGGAACAGGTAGTGGGTACCAGCTCGCCGAATACTCATTCTTTCCTCGGGGATGACTTCTTGCTGACCTAAGCTCAAAGAGGTGAGAACTATCAATCGTATGTGATCAACACAATAGTCCCAATCTTCTGCTTTCCTTTGTCTGAAATGAGCTCCCCCTATCACTTAAAGGGAACCTCCTAACCCGCAGAACCTGCTTGCCCGTTGGTTAGCTGCATCTCTTCTTTGAACATGGATGGCAGTACCGATTCTAAGTCGTTCTTGTGCTTTGAAAGACTTGCCTCATAAGAGTAAAAGATGACCTGCGGGAACTCACTCTCCTGCGCTAGTTAATCAGATGCCATCCGAGTCGCCACCAATCATGAATCATGATAAGGAGATTGGTCATCTTCTAGCTTACTCTGCTAGAACTACTATAACTTCCACGGCTTCTACTAAGCTAATAAGATCGAGGGGCAGTAGGCGGTGATTAAAAAATGTCCATTTTATTGGATAAGTAATCAAGGAGCTAATAGTATATAACACTCAGATGAGGCTTAGTGAAAAACTAAACTCATTCAAGTTAGCCCAACCAAAAAACTAATCCAGCTACAAATGAAAGAGTAAAGCGCATTATCTTCATTCCACTTCCAATTAAATGTGTTACGCACAGTGACATTTGCCAATCCTGTTCATGCTAGGAATCAATTTGATAAAAAATATACAGCCACGAGCTCTCTCTCTTTCCTATCCCATTTCTTAAGGAAAAGCACCTCGAGGATATCAATCATAATTCTAATTAATATAGTAGACAAAACCAACGATTAGCCCATTCTCTTGCTGTTCTTCCATTCCCGACACCAAGCAAAGTCTGTGCCCTTTTTTAGTAGTTTTTGTAAATATCCTTTGGGATTTTTACCCTATCTCCACTTTCCTAACCATCGGAGAATTCTATCCTTAGTCTAATGAAAACACATTAGGAAAATGGCAATTTTAGATCCCTTGTTCCCTTAGGATTAGGAAACCTATATCCGTGACGAAACTTTCCTCTTCCACTGCTTGTCCCTCATCACGCAGGATGAATATCTAAACTTCTCGACTAGGCTCTAACAAACCTTAACCGCGACCATGAAGAACACGTGGGGGCAAGCGAACATTCTTAGAATACAAATAGGCAGAAGACATTACGCTAGCCATAAACTCTTTCCTTCAATGACCGATGAACAGACGAACCAAGCGAGTTCAATGCGAAGAACTCGAGTGAGGGGATCTGGTTACTTTGTATAAAAAGGGCACTCTTGCCGTCGTTTTAGTGACTCATAGGGTTTCCCTCAGCGCAGTCTTTTTCGTTCTTGAGAATGGTCACCACTTCTACCTGGACCGGAATGATTATCCCTGCCCGATGGGTCTACATCCATCCCTGACTGTCATCGGGTACTGTTAACTTCCCTGCCATTCTTGTAACTGTTACTTGTAATCCGCGCAGGTGTGCCTGTACCCCCCTGAGTGAACGAGAAAGAAAGGATTTCTCGAAGAAACCCCCCAAGTTCCAGACCCAGGAGTCAACTTTCCCGTATGAGCATCCGGTACATGTATCAGTCCGTGGAAGAGTGAAAGGGTCACCACTACTGATGATCCCCCCCTAATCTTAGATGTGTCCTCTGAGGGTTCGCCGCGGTTCGTTGTTGTTCTTACACACAAGGCTGCCCTTTTTCGAAAGCTCCGCAGGACCACCTACCACTAGTCTTAGGCCGGAGGGGTTTATTGCACAAAAAGTCCGGCATACAAGCTCCCAAAGAAAGAAGCCCAACGAATGTCATAAGCAAAGCCCCGCACCTTATTAAGATCATATTGGCATACTCTCCCAAAAAAGAAAGATCAGACCCCATTGAAGACGAGAGTGAGGTACAACAAGGTAATTTCTGTCCACTGCCCTTCTCACAGAGTCGTACGTGGACGTTACTGCTCATACACCTCCCAGCCAGCAATGAGTTGGCCTTCCTCTACAAGGAATGGAAGTGTGGATGAATAGACATCAAATATAGGATTGTTGTTGTACACGATCTCCATTTTTGTAGTCCTAGCTATCCACTCCACTATGTGGTAGAGTGTTCATCCCAACCCCTTCGCAGGGGTACCTTCCCTTTTAATTGAGAGAAGGACTCGGAATTGGCTTCCCTCGATTCGAGATCTGAAAGAAGAGTATGGAGTTTATCCAAGGAATGCTCTCTCGTGGCAGTACGCGGATTTTCGAAGGCCGGAGCTCCCCGTCCCAGCCAATTCGCCATTGGATCAAGGACCGCCATGATCCTTAGAATCTCGACCTTGACCTCGAATAGGTCTTTTGTCTCTATTTCGGCCAGGTACCTAATCCCGATAGGGGGAGTATAAGAGTATTTGGCTAGGAGCCTCTGCTGGATAGACTGAGCGGAATCCCCCTCTATCACTTCATCCAGTTGATATGGATAGGGGACCACTCGTGGCGGCTGATTTGATGGACTAGCTTCGTTCCCTCGAGGAGCTACTTGAATAGCAGGCGGCACATTTCCTGGTTCTGGTTCTGGCTGATCCACCGACGTTCCCGAAGATTTTTCCCATGATTCCAAGAGGACATCAATCCCAAAATGATCCTCTTCAAACTCAGCCCCGCATTCTTGGGTACTGCTTAGTGACTTTCTGCCCTCCTTGACATTACAGTCGGTTTCCAACTTCTTTTTGCCCTATTTTTGTCGTCCTATCGGTTTACTTTCTTTCCCTTAGTTTTCTTCAATCACGAATGTAACTTTAAACTTTGTAGCTATTTTTGCTTTTATTTTATTTTATTTTATTTTTTTAAATTTTTTTTCATCACTCTTTTCATACCCATTTTTTTTTTCCAGTTCCCTCTTTCATAGCCACCCTCAACTTATGGATTTTCCATTAGTTGAGGTACACAATACCCGATGTCAGGTCAGGGCCAATATTGAAGTTACTTTTTACATTAGCCACCCTTAACTTAG
Organism: Solanum gracilifrons; assembly: GCA_029582605.1. Classification (NCBI taxonomy): domain Eukaryota; kingdom Viridiplantae; phylum Streptophyta; class Magnoliopsida; order Solanales; family Solanaceae; genus Solanum; species Solanum gracilifrons. Next base: position 10,409 of record JAJOOH010001386.1, on the reverse strand, counting down.
GCTTTTGGCCTAAAGTGCACATGTCTAAGGAGAGACCGGGGCCAACATAGTAGATTATGGGAAAGTGAGTTCAGGGTTTAGAAAGAAATGGTTTAATTTTAGGCTTAAATTATTTGGGTCAAAGGGAGCATTTATTTCATTTGGTTGGATCCTTCTTTTAGGCGATTTGTTGATTTTTCAGAACAATGGCCTATGATCACTTCCTATCCTCTAAATTGAATTGTCTTAGCAGGACTAACCAGGCAAGTTCTAGTTTTGAACAAAAACTGTTTGAACACTCAATGATTCTCACACACTCTTGGCACATAGTTCCATCATCAGGTTATCTGATTACCTGGTTCAAGTTTCAGCTTAAGTCATGCCCTCAAGTTGGTTCATGATTATGTCATACTCAGAGCCGACACATTCAACTTATCGTAGTCTACAACTTATAGCACACATAACAAAATCTGACAGGTATCATTTTTCATAAGCCATCATGCTTCTTTCTTTTTTTATGCTTCTACACATACGAATCCTAACACATGCCGGTTCAACAAAATTAAACAGTCTCCTGGGGAAAAAGAACTCAGGCAAGAAAACCCCAAGAGAGGATTCATGAGTTGGGTTATTCAGACTTCATCCTATCACTCACAATCCATTTACCCTACCCCAAAAAAAAATAGATGCGATTGTCCCCAATGCATACAAAAATAGTAAACGAAAATGGATTGGGTGAAGAAAACCTGTGGCGTAATGCGCCGGCGAATCATCAACAAGCAAGGGGTCCGGTCTCCTGGAGCCCGCTGGAACAGTAGTGGTGGCACCCTCAGTAGTGCCCACATCTGCAATCATAACACTCTCAGTAGCGCTCTCTATCAATCTCACCACACCATCAGTGGTGCTCACAACATCTCTCAAAACAGGTTGAACCTCTGCAACTAAGGCAGAGCTCGATGCCCCTGCAACTCTGTCACGCACCGTCCGCTGGCTTAATTTTTCGTCTGCAATCAAAGCCCTCCTAGCCTCTTTCTCCTGCCGATGCTGTCTCTTGTGAGCTTTCTCCTTCTCTGTGCGATGAGAACAGTGCCGCTTGCCTTTGGCATATGTCGGTGCAGGCCCCTCCTCGGCAGTCCCACTGAATAGAGCATCTAGCAATGTATCATCAGCCAGTGCAGTGCAGTAGGAGCAGCCTGAGTCTCAACTGAAGGTGCAGCAAGAATAGCATCAACGTCAGTCCGGAGGCTGGCTAAATCAGCCTGCAAAGCAGTAGATCTGTGGCCGGGGCTGATCGCTTGAGAACTCGCAACTCGAAGGCATCAAGCCGCTTATTAACAGCCTGGACCTTTCAGTCCATCATCCCCTCCATCCTGCGCTCCATCCTCGCCTCGGACTCAGCTATCGATTTTTGCATCGATGGCTGGATGTGATGCAGCAGTGTGGCCATCTGAGCCTCTAATTTCTGTACTTTGGCTAATGGGACAACAGTAGCTCCTAATTGTGGTGTGGACTGGGAAGAACTAGGAGCCACACTAGCTGCCTGAGAAGAAGAGCCCGGGACAGTGTCGGCGTGGTCTGGGATAATGGGGTCACCGCTCTGTGCCTACCCCACTGTGTCTGCAAGATCGGTACCCAAGGGAGGTACTTCAATCTGGGGCTCTCTGCGAGGTACTGCCATATTTGCCTCATCTCGAATAAGGCCGATGTCCAATACCCCTGTAGGGTGGACTAACTTGTCACAATGCCAGATCAGCACTCCAGAGTCCCTGCACAAATTAAAAATAAGACATGGGAAGGGGTAAGTAGTGGAGGTCCTGAAAGCCCTCTCGTGAATCTCTGCCAACAGCATGCGGGCAAAGTCGATCTCTACTCCCGTTACTAATGCTGCAACCATCACCGCTCTGTCCCAAGTGACCTGATTGTCAGCTTTTGTAGGCGACACTCTGTTATATAACAGCAGCCAGAAGAACTTGGCCACAAAATTTAATGTGGCCTTCCGGATGCCCAACCGTGAAGTAGCGACCCATTCCGCATGCTCGCCATTTGCAGCAATGTACCTGGCCAACCATAGTAGAACAACCTCTCGCTGCTCAGCGTTCCACTGAAAAGCGCCACTCCGTATGATGTCCCAGCGGTAACCAAACTCTGAGGTGTTAAGAGACCAAGAGTGGCCCGTGGTGAGACCATAGAGAAAACTGCTAATGGTGGCAGGTGATATGTCCACCGGACAACCCCGGACCATAGTGGAAGTGAGAGGATCTTGGGCTAAGGGCTTTTACCTTTAGGTAATTGAACCGCGGAGAGTGGCGGCATATGAGGCGTAGAACTCTCGCACCATCTCTTCACTATACGTCCCTGGGTCTCGAACCATCCAGTCACACTTGTGAAAGTTAAACAACCGGTGGATGTCCGGGACAGTATGCAAGCTCCCTGTGAGGACTCTGCGCTCCTCTGTAATAAGTCGGGCCATTTTCTTTTTGTCATTGATCATCTTGGCATCCCGATATATTTGCCATTAGCCCTCTACGTACCATCTATTTGGCTCGCCTGCTACTGGAGTGGGGTCATCATTCCGTGGTACTGGTATGGACTCCGAGCTAGTTGCCTCATCAGACGAGGCTGCTTGGTCATTCTCACTAGATTCTGTGGCTGATTTAGCACTGGACCCTGCAACATGGTCAGGCTCAGATCCTGAAGTATAGGTAGACTCGGAGCCTGAAGCATGGTCGGACTCAGGTCCGGACATAGATCCCTCTGAACTGGAGGCAGCCCCAGTTGGTGATCCGATCAGTGTGTGCTCCTCATCAGACTGGGAGACAGTGACTACGTCGGGAAGCACCTTCTGGGGGGGTGCCTTTGGTGCCTTGAGGTGCAGTGCGAGAAGTCCTAGGGTTGAGAGGAACATATGAAGGATCTGTTTCGGTGTCTGTGTCCTAATCGATTAACCGAAAACTAGGGCCAATAGATTTGGACTTGCCCCATTTTGAGTACGTGACCAGCTTCTTGGGTGCCATCGTACCTGAGGGAACGATATTAGTGCCACAACTAACCATACGCTACAAAAAAAACTTTAGAATTGGTAACGACCCTCAACTGAGTCCACAGAAAAAATTCAGACAGATGCTACAGTGGTCATCCACGGAGAAAACCTACGGTCCGTAGACTGATCTACGGTCCGTGTATCAGGGTGCCTGTCATATATGTCGTAGGTAGAAACCACGGAAGTGTAGAACGGTCCGTGGATGGACCTACGGACCGTAGTCCACATTCGTGGTTTCACACTTCATGAAAATTTTCATGTGCAACCATTTACGAGCCCCGTCTATGGTCCGTAGATGGATATATGTTCTGTAGAAGGGATATCGTGGATGCCATCTGTGCCAGGTATCATGCATTTTTGGCTTTAGTTGTCAACATTCACACAATCTCATCATGCATTTACAACATTAAATTATGCTAGTTCGTCATTCTTAAGATTCCGACTGATTATTTTACCAAGCAATTTAGACTGGTTGTGGAACCCTAAGTCGAAACCAACATATAGTTTTACGATCACATACAATAATGCTACACAATCACTATCTATCGTTCCAAGGGCATTGTAATTTTTAAGTTTATCATGCAATTTCATCTAATAATTACCCAAGGTCAAGACCCAACTCCCGAATTTCTATATTCAATCTATGAATCGAAATTCAAAGTGAGGGGAAAGCCTATTACCTTGCACGCAACGAGGAGTGGGCTGATTGTGTGATGACAATACGCTTAGCAAGACCAAGGAGTCACCTCTTCGTTACTGACTAAACACCGGACCCTTTTTGTTAGATTATGGGATTGGCTATATTGGAAATGGAAGGGAAGTTAAGGAATTATGGAAGGAATGATATTATGGGGGAGTTATGGAGTGATTTAGGGAGGTTATAGAATGTTAGAAACAATTTTGGGAGTAATGGAGGGAAGAGGAATGGTTTAAAACAAATGGGGGTTTTTTAAATAGGGGGGTACGGGTCAGGTCAGACAGCCTGAGGGTTTGGACTCACGAGACCCCGTCTACGGTCCGTGAGTCCATTTACTGTCCGTAGATCAGGACCATAGATCACTCTTTAACTTAGAAAAATTTAGAAGCTTACCTGGGATCTACGGACACAATCCACGGTCCGTGAGTTAAACGACGGACCGTCGATGGGGTCCGTAGACCTCTGCACCAGACCATTTTCTGCAGATTGTTTGTGGTGTACCTGCACATGTAGCAACCAACAGACTATTTTTTTTACATTTTCTGGACACTGTTTAGACACGGACCCTATTCTAATTCTAGCCAACACTAGTGCAAACTAAAACAACTACCAAATTTACTACAGGGAGGAAATCAAACAAAGCAAACCACTAGAGAAAACTATATCCTATCGTTGGCTAGATTGTACATCTTGGGTTGCCTCCCAAGCAGCGCTTAATTTAACGTCACGGCACGACGCAAGCCTCTTGATTACTCAGACTTCATCAAGATTGTAGGCCTCAATCACTTCCTACACAGTTTTGGCATTTCCCAGATATATCTTGATTCTTTGCCCGTTTACCATGAACCTTCTACCATCCTGTTTTTCAAGCTCAACCGGCCCATGGGTGAACACTTTTGTGAGCACAAATGGCCCAGTCCATTTGGACTTGAGTTTGCCTGGAAACAAGCGCAACCTAGAGTTGAATAGAAGCACAAGATCACCAACCACAAATTCTCGCTTTTCAATTCTTTGATCATGATACCTCTTCATCTTTTCTTTGTACAAGGCTGAACTTTCATAAGCTTTTAGGCGAAACTCATCAAGTGTATTCAGGTCATCCATTCTTTGATTAGATGCGGCACCCCAATCCAAATTTAACTTCTTCATTGCCCACATTGCTTTATGCTCTAGCTCTACTGGTAAATGACAATATTTCCCATATACAAGTTGGTAGGGAGACATACCTATGGGGTCTTGTATGCAGTGCGATATGCCCATAGAGCATCATCAAGCTTCCTTGACCAATCCGTTCTATTAGCATTCACAGTCTTCGCCAATATCTATTTGATATCTCTGTTCGACACTTCAACTTGACCGCTATTCTGGGGACGGTAAGGAGTGGCTACATTGTGACGGACACCATATTTCTCAAGTAGTGCCTTGAACAACTTATTGCAAAAGTGAGAGCCTCCATCGCTAGTAATAGCTCTCGGTGTACCAAATCTGGAGAAGATATTCTTTTTCAAGAATGCAGTTATACTTTTACCTTCATTGTTGGGGAGCGCTACTGCTTCCACCCACTTTGATACTTAATCAACCGCAACAAGAATGTACTTCATCCCATATGAACTCACAAATGGTCCCATAAAATCAATGCCCCATACATCAAACAATTCTATCACCAGTATAGGATTTATAGGGAGTTCTTGCTTCTTTGAAATTCCTCCTTCTCTTTCGCAACGATCACAAGACTTGGCGAAATCATGAGCATCTTGGTGGATGGTAGGCCAATATTATCCACACTGCAAAATCTTATGTGCATTCCGAATACCACTATGATGCCACCAACGGGCGATGAATGACATGCTTCAAGTACACTCAACATCTCAACCTCAGGCACACAGTGGCGAATAATCCCATCCGCACAACTACGATACAAATAAGCTTCATCCCAAAAGAATTTTTTCACATCATGCATAAACTTTTTCCTTTGGTGAAAAGACAGATCTGGGGGCACAATATCGCTTGCCAAATAATTAGCAAAGTCTGCGAACCAAGGAATCAAATAATGAGAAGCATCCAATACCTGTTCATTTGGAAAAGCATCTTTAATTTCGGTCCTATCTCTGAGATTTAGCATCGCCTCTTCCTCTAATCTGGACAAGTGATCGACAACTTGGTTTTCGATTCCCCTTCTATCTTTTACCACAAAATCAGACTCTTTGAGCAACAATACCCATCTAATCAATCATGGTTTTGCATCCTTTTTCACAATAAAATACCTCAATGCAGAATGGTCAGTATGCACTATGACCTTGGTACCAAGCAAGTAGGATCGAAATTTCTCGAATGCAAAAACCACCGCAAGAAGTTCTTGTTCTGTAACAGTATAATTCTCTGGGCCACATTTAGAGCTTTGCTAGCATAGTAAATAGGGTGAAGAATTTTCTCTCGCCTTTGACCCAATACTACACCAAGTGCCACTCCACTTGCATCGCACATTACCTCAAACGGTTGTCCCTTATCCGGTGAAGCAATGATTGGTGCTGTAACCAACTTCTTCTTCAACTCTCCAAATGCTCTAAGAAAACCATCATCAAAATAGAACTTACAATCCTTCTCGAGTAGTTTGCACAATGGGTGTGCAATTATGGAGAAATTTTTGATGAATCTTCTATAAAAACCTGCGTGCCCAAGAAAACTTCTAACACCTTTTACAGAAATGGGTGGTGGAAGCTTTTCTATTACTTCAACTTTAGCTCTATCAACCTTAATACCTTTCTCTGAAATTCGATGACCCAACACTATACCTTCTTTCACCATGACATGACACTTCTCCCAATTCAGTACCAAGTTGCAGTCTTCACACCTTTTAAGCACCTCAGCCAGATGATCTAAACAACGATCAAAAGACTCACCTACCACTGAAAAATCACCCATGAACACTTCAATCGTGTCCTCCACCATATCAGAAAATATCGACATCATGCAGTGCTAAAAGGTGGCTGGAGCATTGCATAATCCAAATGGCATCCTTTTGAAAGAAAAAGTCCCATATGGGAAAGTGAAGGTGGTCTTATCTTGGTCTTATGGAGCTATAGAAATTTGATTGTAGCCCGAATACCCATCAAGAAAACAATACCAACCCTGTTTTGCAAGTCTATCTAGCATCTGGTCCATGAACGGCATAGGAAAGTGGTCCTTTTCTATCCACGCATTCAGCTTCCGGTAATCCATACAAACTCTCCATCCAGTAGCAGGCCTCATTGGAGCAAGCTCATTTCTTTCATTTGGAACCACAGTCATACCACCTTTTTTTGGCACACACTGCACAGGACATACCCAACTACTATCTGAAATGGGATAAATAACTCCCGCATCCAACCACTTGATGATATCTTTTTTAACTACCTCTTCCATAGGTGTATTTAATCTTTCCTGGTGCTCGATACTAGGCTTGTGATCTGGCATGAGTTGGATTTTGTGAGAGCAAATACCGGGAGGATTCCCAATGAAATCCGCAATAGTCCACCCAATAGCTCACTTGAGCCTTTTTAACACAGTCACTAAGCACTCTACTTGTCCCGCATTCAAATCTGCCACAATGATGACTGGCAAAGTATTCTCTTTGCCCAAATATACATACTTCAAGTGCGGTGGTAGAGCCTTAAGCTCCAATTTCGGTGCCTCCACAATAGATGGTCTTGCGGGTGGGGACTCACGATTCTTCATGTCTAATTCCTATTTCTTTGGTTTGGGCCGGTATTCACACCTATCGAGTGCGGCTACCAACTCATCATAATCTTGAATGCCATCACTATCAAAATTCATAATAACTGCTGCTAGTGCCTCAACACCTAGTCGCTCTTCAATTTACACTTCTGTCCCAGTCTCCACTTTGTAAGTTATAGCAGATACTGTTTGGAGCTCACCACTCTGCTTCATGGACCTACAAATATTGAAAGTTGCTTTTTCATTATTCAGTCTGAACTTGATCTGCCCCTTTTCCATATCAACTAACGCACACCGTGTGGCAAGAAATTGTCTCCCAAGGATGATGCGAACCTCAAAATCAACCTCATAGTCAAGAATCACAAAATCTGCCGGAAAAATGAAAGACTCCACTTTCACTAGCACATCATGGAGCACACCAATGGGCCTTTTCACAGTTCGATCGGCCATTAGTAACTGCATTGCAGTGGGCTTTGGGTCCCCTAGACCCAACTTCTTGTAAATAGACAATGGCATGTGGTTGATGCTAGCACCAAGGTCACACAATGCCTTAGCAAAGTGTAACAACCCTATAGTACATGGCATCGTGAAAACACCAGGGTCTTCCTTCCTCTGCACAAGAGATCTTGTAGCGATAGCGCTACAATGCTGCAATCTATCATCATCTTCAAAACTCACCGATCTTTTCTTTGTCACCATATCTTTCATAAACTTCGCATACCCAGGCATTTTCTCCAAGGCTTCTATCAAAGGAACATTGATAGAAAGCTGCTTCAACATAGTAATAAACCTGCAATATTTACCATCTCAATCTTCTTCACTAACCTCTTTGGAAAAGGTGGTGGAGGTCTAGGTATGGGGACCACTTTCTGAGGTATCTCCGCTTCTTTCTCTGTTGCATTCTCAGACTCTTCTCTAACCTTTATCACATCATCTTCTTCTCTAATCTCAAATTCCACCTCAGACGGCCTAGGTGGATCTATGGTTTGCTTACCCCCTCGAGTAGTAACTGCCATACAATGACCGTCATTCTTTGGATTCTGAATGGTGTTGCTAGGAAGAGTGCCAGGTTGACGTGGGTTCACTGTAGTAGATAATCGTGTCATCTGCTACTCTAGGTGCTTTATTGACACTGCGTGGGCATCAACCTTTTGTCTAATACCAGGCAAGTCGCTTTTCATCTCCTTCACATTCTCATCAGTTGCATCAAACCTTTTCATCATCTCCTTCATCATATCTTCAATGCGCGCCATATTGCCTCCAGTTTCCGTAGCACCCGATTCCCGATTTTAAGGAGGAACATAAGGTCCAACCCGATCGTTTCTGTTGCCATAGTTCCTGTTGTAGTTGTTGTCGCGATTGAAGTTCCCATCCTAGACATAGTGACCCTCTCGGTTGTAATTTCCATAGTTCCGACCTTGGTTTCCTTGACCTTGGCGCCAATTTTCCGTGTTGGTTCCTTGGGCATTTGGTCGGAAACCCCCCGTTTGATCATTCACAGCATAAGCATCCTCTTCATAGTAATACTCTTCAACTGGTGGTGGAGTTCTAGTTAAGTAATTCACAGCATTTACCTTTTCTGCTCCTCTGCTCACATGCTTCAATACCAACCCCAACTCTGTCCTTATATGGGCCATCTCCTCAAGAATGTTTTCTGCAGAATTGACAGTGGTATTATGAATGGCAAATGTGTTTCTCCCAGTAGCTGTCCTTCTAGTGCTCCATGCTTTATTGTTGCGAGAGATTCTCTCCAATTTTTCAGAAATCTGTGCATATGTACAATCACCATATGAACCTCCGACAATAGTGTCAAGTACTGCTTTGTTGTTATCATCATGTCCTCGATAGAAATATTTCTTTAGTGACTCTTCATCAATACTGTGATTTGGGACACTTCTAACAAAGGCAGTGAATCTATCCCACGAGCAACTCACGGACTCTCCAGGTAATGACACAAAATTGTTGACCCTATCTTTGTGATTGAGCTTCTTCGACACCGGATAGTACTTTGCTTTGAACACCTCAGCCAGTTGGTCCCATGTGAATATTGAGTTATACGGAAGCTCAGTGAACCATACTGCAGCATCGCTTGTCAGTGATAGAGGGAATACTCGTAATCCAACTACATCCATATCCAAGTCTGGTCTACCTACACAACTTTTGCACACCACCCTTAGTTTGGCTAAGTGAGCATGTGGATCCTCTGACGGCGATCCTGAGAATAAACCTCTTGCTGTAAGCATCTGCATCAAACTACTAGTCACCACAAATGTGTGCCCTAGAGGTAGTGGAGGTAGGACAATGGGTCCATCAGAGTCTGCTATATCGATGTTGCCCCGATAGTTGTCATGTTGTCGTGGGCCTGGTGGACCATGCACCCTCACTGCATCTCCCAATTGATTTTCAGCTAGACCTCAATTTTCCTCACCAATTACTCTTGGCTATGGTAACTCAACTTTATCACCAAGATTTACTCCGATAGGATTAACTGGAAGTCCTTGATTATTCATTTTACTTAAAGTTCTGTTCAACTCTAGATCGTACGGAGTAAGTGGTTTGCCTTGGCTCCGTGTACTTGGCATACACTAGAGTCAGAATCTGAGAGACACAGAAACAAAAAGAAAAAAGTAAAATTAGGAAATATTTGACTAACGTTCAATAATGCAGTTGAAAGTAAATCTAAAAGCCAGTTTCCCCGGCAGCGGCACCAAAATTTGATACGCTCAAATTACACCTCCCTAAAGAAGTATAAGCGATCGTTATCAAGTAAAGAACCCAACTTGTAGGTTGGGATCGATCCCATGAGGAAAATGGTTTAGACTTTACTTTTACCAAAAATTATATTCAATTAGCCAAAGTACTTCCAGAAACAAGAAATAAAAAGGGGGGATTTGCGAAACAAATTGTAAGAGTTCAGTAAGTAATCAATAAACAAAAGTTAATTCTGGTTTTTTATCAAGATGAGAAAATTAACTAGGG